>VZZY01022076.1:0-24792 GCA_013400335.1 Eurystomus gularis | reverse complement strand
GATGGCCGCGGGGGCCGGGAGCTGCTTGCCCTCATCCACCAGCACCTGCTCCGCGGCGGCTACTCCCGGGCGGCCCGAGAGCTCCAGGCTCAGACCGGGCAGGTAACGGGCAGCAAGGCCCAGGCTGAGGGGGGGAGACAGCGGGGCCGCGGCGTGTCGGACTCGGTGCCCAGGCCTTGGCAGGGCCGGAGGGCTCGGACCCCCGTGTTCCCTCACCGGGCCCGGCGCTCCACGCTGGCCCGGTGCTCCGCGCTGCACCCATGTGCTGACCCGGCCTCGAGCCGGCCGGGGAGAAGGGCTGAGACCGGCAGCTCGCCGGATAAAGCTGTGCCGGGGAAACTGCTCCTGGAACACGTGCGCCCGCGGGTGAAGTCCTGCCGGTGCCGCCGAGGGGAGGAGGTAGCCCTGAGTGCAGCGAGACGGGCCGCCCGCGGAGGCGGCGGGGCTTTCCTGGGAACACACATTCCCGTTTTCCTGGGGTTCCTGGAGGTGCCTCCGTGGTCTCTGCTTCTGGCTGGTGTCGCATCCTGACCTGTGTTCCCTCTGCTTTCACAGAAATTGCTCCCTTCCCTCTCGGCCTCTCTCGAGGACATCTTTACCCACTGGGAAAAGTAAGTCGAAAGAGGAAATGACTGTCAGATAGGTTCCAAACTGTGCTAACGTCCAGGCTGCATAGCATGTGCGATCTTTACTTGCTGGAATTTCCCATTGTAAGAGCGTTTCTGATAATAGCTGTGGTCGGCAGAGACTTCCCTCGTAGTCTCTGGTTTCAGACCGATTTGATTCAGATGTTAAAGATTACTTTGGTTTAAAATTTCCTGAGCTTGGAGATCAGCTGTTTGAGCAGCTGATGCTTTTCTTGCTGCTTGGGATTACTATTGGAGTATTGTGGGGCTCAGAGTCATGCTTAACTGGCAAAAAACCTTTCCCCAGTTCTGTTTCACTTTCTGTTTAAAGCCACATGCTTTGCAGGAATATTGACCCAAGCACAGAGAATTTAAGCAGATGCCAAATGCCAAGGCTCTTACAGGGGCTTAAACCTTGGCATAGGTCACATGTCTTCTGACTCAGAGGAATTCTCTTGGGTTCAGCCTGTCCTTTCAAGCCCTGACATGTGCAGCCTAGTGCCTTCCCATGTAGCGATTCCACCAAGTACCTCGTGTGAAGGCCTGCAGCATGTAGCCCTCCCCTCTGTGGGGTGTCATGATGTTGCCACCCACCCCATGCACCTCTCACTTTGGTTTAATGCTGGAGCAGAGCGGCCTAGCGGCAGCCGCAGAGCCAGGTTATAGGGAATCGGTGCGATACCCTATGAAAGTCCATATGCTATCAGGTGGAGCTGGGCTTCTGTGCTCCTGTTGAGGGGTGCTGGAGTGAAGATGCTCCTCTATGCCAGCAGCTTCAGGAGGTGGATGTTCGCTTCAAAGGTGTCTTCTGCTAGAACACCTCATGCCTTGGTGCTAACCCGGTTCTTGCTCTTGTGTCTTCATGATTTTCTTACTTAAGCAGGAGAAGGATGATCTATAGGTGAGTATGTAATGGTGGAGAAACAGGCTTGTAGTTCCTCCCTCTAACAATTTACTGGTGGAGTCACCGTCCTTAGGGCTGTTAAAAAAATTTGTAGAAATGGCACTTCAGGACATGATTTAGTGGTCATGATAGTGTTGGCCTGAAGGTTGGACTTGAAGGTTATAGAATCATTTAGGTTGGAAAAGACCTCTAGGATCATCAAGTCCAACCTTCATCCCAACATCTTCCTGACCCCTAGACCATGTCCCAAAGCACCACATCTCCTTGTTTTTTGAACACCTGCAGAGATGGTGACTCCACCACTTCCCTGGGCAGCCTGTTCCAGTGCCCAACCACTCTTTCAGTAAAGAACGTCTTCCTAATATCCAGTCTAAACCTCCCCTGGCGCAGCTTGATCTTAGAGGTCTTTTCCAACCTTAATGATTACATGATTCTATAATTCATTGCTCTCTTGGGTGTTGATGGTGACTTCTGAGTTATCTTGGGTGCTACAGCAAACCCTTCCAGACACTATTACCTTTAAAGCTTGAGGGGTGACGGGGCACTCGTGTCATGTTTAATTCCTTCTTCTCTAGCATCACCCTTCTGTTGTAGTCCCACCCCAGCAGTACGCCTTTGACCCCTGGTTTGGAGTCATGGTGAGGGCTGTGTTAGGTGGCAGTGTTGTTTATCTTGAAGGTGCCCTGCCTGCCTAGAGTGCTCTCGCATGTCTGAACTGTGATTCTTGCGCTTTGTTGCTTCATGGGCTTTTGGCCTGTCAGTGTCTTTCCTCTGGCTGTGCTGCAGCTCTTGCCCATCTAACTGAGGCTGTCCTTGGTGCTCTCCTTCCAAAATTCTTTCAAAATGAGCCCAACAGTTGATATTTGCAGTTACTTAAGCTCAGTCTCCCTTCAGGGCTACGTTTAGCCTCTGGGAGGGGCGAAGGGTGCCTGGGGGAAGGGGGAAGCTGGAGCCCTGCAGCCCTCAAACGCTCCAGGCCAGCACCTGCGGGCACTGCTGCTTTTTCCCCTAGTGGTATCCCCAAGCCCCTGGTCACTCCTGATAGTCTCACAGCAGTTGCTGTTGTGCTGTCGGCTGCCGCTGACTCAGGAAGGTGTAGGAGTGTTGTAGCTGCCTGTGTGGCTTGCCCTATTATTTTATTAAAGAGTTTGTTAGAGTAGTTAAAAGGGCTTTGTGATAGCAAATGTGCCTTCATCTTAGCCTGCTTGCAGTGAGCTTGTTGTCACAGCTGCACTACTGAAGCACTCATAATAAGCACAATCTTTACTGTCCAAATAATTAAACTAAACTTATTTTTAATTTAGATGAACAAATAAACTAAACCGGCACAATAGTGAGGGGTTTTTATGCCTCTGATACCTGTGGGTGTCTTGGGGCTTTTACCAACTTAGAAGTACTGCCTGAGTGAATCACACACAGACACGTGCCCAGCCATTGTTACCCTCATAATAAACTAGTGTATGACCTGTTTTGTCATTAGAAAATTAAAGCTAACTTCAGCCATGTCTGTCCTGCTGATCCAGGTAGGATTCAGAGCCTGGAGGCATTTTTCTCCAGCTTAGTGTTTTAACCCAACTGAACAGCTCAAGTGTTCAATGCTTGTTTGTGGCCTTTTCCTCGCCTTCTTTCAATACATCTTCTGTAGGTCCAGCCAATTCCTTTCCTAAATCTCTCCACAACCTGACTTTTCTGTCCTTCTGGCCTGTAAGACCAAGTTCAGGTGGCTTTTGCAGCCTTTAGATTCACTTCTCCTGGCCTTGTGGAATACCAAGACCTGTTTGGGGATCACTGCCCTAACCCTGGATGGTATTTACAGACTGTCTGGCTGCACCTGCCTCCTGGAGACAGAGTTTGGTCTGTAGGATGCCTTTGCTGTGCCATGAGCACCAGCCTGACCACATACATTTTTACTTATCTGCTAAATTGAGAAAGATTCTGCCTAGGGTGCAAAAGGTGATATGATGAATAATTGTATTCCAATTTGTTCAAAATATATTTTTCCCCATTTTGACACAAATTCTGTTCCCTCAGAACTCCCTCGAATTCCAGGAGAAGAAAGGTGAGTGAGGAAGAGGCAGTCATCCCAGAAAAGATCAGAGTTCCTGATCCTGTGAGCAGCTCCGAGAGCTCTGAGAAAGAGGAGGATGAGAAAGAGAAGGCAAAAGCTGCAAGCGGTAGGAGCCTTTCATCTCCCTGGCATGGACAGTGTAGGACTGGGAGGGTTGTGTAGGAGCAGCCCAACTTGTTTGGCTACAGAAAATGCTTGTGAAATGATGGCTATTCCCTGGTGCTCTTAGAAAAATAGGACAACTAATTTAGCATCCCCTTTTCATGGGGAGTTTTTTCTGCTGTTATGATTTATTGGGGAGGGATGGGTGTTGTTGCTTGGATGAAGCCTTGGGAACCTAACGCTACCCACTGTGGAGTGCCTACTAGTAGGTCCCAAGTGTGTGTTGGGCCAGCGAAGGCAGGGCTGGCTCATGGATGAGTGAAGGGCTTGTTAGTTGGTCTGGAAAGCCAGTGGCCTCTGTCTCAGGTGGGGATAGCTACCTGGTGCAGCTGATGTGGGAGGTGCTGGCTTGCCTATTCTAGCAAAAACTAGCATATGTGATATGCTTTGGCTCGGTCTCATCTGCTGTAGACCAACCCTTGGAAACATGCAGATCTTGGCGCGTTCCTTGTCTTGGTGCTGGGGAGAAGGATGGGGTGGAGGAGCAAAGCACTTGCCTGTTGCAAGTACAGTGGTAGTGGTGTGAAGATGGAGCGGGTGTAGAGATGGGATGCTGCCCTGCCTGCTGGGGCCTTCCTGCAGACCAGAGGTCATCTTGATGTGAGAGACACGCTCACACAATTTATCTGTGGCTCTCCTGAGCAGCAGCCAGCCTTTCCGTGGCCGCAAACTCTGGAGTGGATGTAGAAAGCAGTGAGGATGATGACTCTTCATCAGAAGAGGAGACACCAGCGGGAAAAGATGCAGTTACGGTAAGACAATTCTCCTGGCTTTGAAGGCTGACAGTACTCTTGAGGCCAGGACTGTCCTGGGCTTGTTGGCACGTGTAGAGGTGTGGGCTGAGGTGGAATTCATATTTAAATGATCCTCCTATGCTGGCGTAAGCCTTCTCTTGCATATCTGTTCCCCACATGCTTCCCTAAAGAGCTCTATGGTTCGCCTGGCTGCCAGGTGGCTGTTTGAGGTATGCTGTGTCCAATTTAGCCCCTCGTCTGTCTATAGGCTTCTAATTTCTTTTGTTTCTTGCAGGTGACACCAGCTGTGGTGAGTGGCAAAGCTGCCAACTCCCTGCATTCTCCCAACAAAGCCGCTGCCCCAGCAGGCAAAGCTCTGGGGCTCTCTGCTGTCAACAGAACTGTGCTTTCAAATAAGCAGCAGCTCAATGCACCAGCTGCGCCAGCAGCTCTGGCCAAGGCTGGGCAGAAACTGCCTGGTCCTGGAAAGTCCGAACGTGCCACCACAGCCGCAGCCAAAGTAGGTCAAAGCAAAGCACCAGTAACAACCAAAGCACCGGAAAGTTCCAGCAGTAGCAGCAGCAGCAGCAGCTCTTCATCAGAGAGTGAGGAGGAAAAAGAGACGCCGACTGTGAAGGCCCCAGCCCCCAAAGCAGGTAAGGAGCCTGTGGGGTGCAATAAATTGTGTGCTCCAGCTTTGCTGCAAATCTGGTGTGAGCCGTGCCTTCAGCGTGTTCCTTTCAGCTCCCTTGCTGGAAAGCTCAGAGTGATGCTTGTTCCTTGGGGAGGCTGCGAGAATATTGCAAAGCAGCCAGCTCCGGAGCTCTGTGGGATGAATCCAGCATGCTTGCTCCCATTTCGAGCAACAGATTCTGTGCTAAGATGTCTGGCTGGCAGCACACAGTGCTATGGGGTTGGAGATAACAGTGTAGCCTTATTTGGAGGAGATGCAGGACTAATATTGCAGATGCTTTCAGATTTTTGGGAAGGTGTTGCAGCATCTTCTCTTTATTCCCCATTGCCAAGTGATTGTTTGGGGGTTTTGAGGTCTTTAGGGAGATCTTTTACTGCTTTGAAGTGTGTTGGGGGGGGTGGGGTGGAAGGAATAGATTGTAGAAGCTCTGAAAATGGTCCTTCTCTTGGCTCCTTTCCAGAAGAGCTTCAGCCAGGCTGGGTGCCCCTGTGGGGAGCTCTGTGTGGCTGAGCAGCTCCCTGCAGGGTAGAGAATGGCCGGGAAGGATTTCCCATCTCTGCCTGCACTCAGGGGAGTGGTGTTCATGGGCCAATGTTTGTGTGAAGAAGCTGTTCCCACAGGCGCCTGATGCTTTCAGCAGGGCTAGGCCCTCTTCCTGCAAACCCCCTTAGCCCTCTCTGCGGCTTGTTTTGTTTTCCTGACTTCAAAAGCCACATTAGCATTGCGCTCTGGGAACCCAGAGCAGGCAGCAGCTGTGACATCTCCTCACTTGTGTTTCAGAGCCGAAGCAGGCAGCTGGGGCTGCGGAGAACAGCAGTGAGGAATCGAGTGATGAGGCATCCTCTGAGGAGGAGCTTGCAACTCCGGTGGTCCAGGTAACCTCTCTGGTCCTTGTCTCTAGGAAATCACTTCCCTTCCCTTCCCTTCCCTTGAAGGAGAGAGGAAATGCTGTAATGCTGTGTTCTAACAACACCCCCTTCCCTGGGCGTGTGGGATCCCCAAACCCAAGGCCAGAGAAACATGCTATGTAGCTGAGAGCCTTGCTAACTACTGCCAGCATTAACCATTCCATCCCAGTTCCTCCTAGTGCTTGGAGTTGAGGAAGATCCTTGATCTGTAGGGGGTGATTAGTGTGCAGCTCCACAGAGGTAGTCAGGTGGTCTGTGAAGGAAGTGGCTTCCTTCAGATACTCCACACCCCATAGGTCTAAACAAGACTGTCCTGATAGCAGTTAGCAAGGCAGCCTTCTTTAAAACAGATTCCATCAAGTTATAGCTCTCAACAGGTTTCTTCTGAGATGTTACCTGATTCTCCTGTTCCCTTTTGTTCCCACTGGTCCCAGGCAAAGCCAGGTGGGAAAACAGTGCAGGTTAATGCAGCATCTCTGAAAAGCGCACCTGCTGCTCTAGCGTCCCTCAAGAAGAATGCAGCGAGGCAAACGGCACTGGCACCAAACCAGGCCAAACCTCCAGCCACAACTGTGCCTGAGGCCACAAAGCCTGAGGACACATCAGACAGCAGCGACTCATCAGACAGCGAGGATGAGGAACCTGCATCAGTAACCCAAGTGCGTCTATCCAAGACTCCATCTCTCCTTGTACACCTCTCCAGGGCAAGGAATTGCAGTGAAAAGAACATTTTGTAAATGCATGTGGTATATAGCGGGTCATATTGGGGGTGGGAGGATGGAGACATGGGGTTTTTAAAGGCACTTCAATATATTTGCTCTGAGCTTTAATCAAGCCATTGTGCCTGTCTTAAAAAAAAATCCATCAGTATTTTTAAATAAAAAAACCAAAACAGTAGTTCTTTTCCCACCTGAAGAGGCAAATTGTCATAGCTGAAGTTGCCTCTCAGCTATAAGTTGCAATAAATAGTGCCTGATTTGTGGAACTGTAGCACAGCTTCGCTTCCCTGCTGTGGAGAGTGCAGAGTGCTGCCACGTGCCTCACTGGAGGGGGGTGGTAGCATCAGCAGGCTGATGAAGGCCGTCTCGTCTTGCTCTCTCACCTTGGGAGACTGTTCGCGCACAGCTAGATGAAAGGGTGCCTCGTGTCCTGCTAGTTGCTAATCTTCCTTCAGCATTTGCCTTTCACAGGGGCTCTGAAATCTTTTCCCTTTATTACAGTCTGAGCAAATGAATTATGCTGCTGGGGGATTTGCCTTGTTTCACACTGTTCTTATCTTATCCAGACAAAGCCACCTCCCAAATCTTCCCAAGCCATCCCATCCCCAGTGAAACCTACGCCGCCAGCAGCAGCACCAGCAAAAACACTTCCACTGGCCGAGGGGAAGCCAGCAGCAAAACCAGCCGTGCCGAAGCAGGCCAAAACCACCCTGGGAAGGGCTGCTGCTCCCACAAAGCCTGCTGAAAGTACGAAGCCAGTGGAGAGCTCGGAATCCTCGGGCAGTGAAGAGGAGGATCTCCCTGTGCCTGTCAGCCAGAAGGTAGGTGACACTGCATTCAGCTCGGTGCCAAGGGATGGGACATGCAAGAAAATTGTTTACCCCTTAAATGCTACTGCTGATCTCTTTGAAGCACCAGTAGCATGTACTATGTTGTATCTCAGTCCTTCAGAGAGGAAGATCAATCTTTCTACTTGGTAACGTGTATAGCCTAGCTCTTCTCACCCAGCTACACCAGAGGAGCATGGGGTTCACCTATTTGATACTGTTTCACTCCACTTATTCCTTGCCCTCTGGAGTAGGCCTTGTGTATGGGGTCACAGATAGCTTGGTCTTGACTCTCCTCTGAGGGTTTGTTTAGACCTCTCTTGGGAGAAGGACCGTAATCTCAGACTGAACTCAGACTTAGGTGGCTGAACTCATTGGGAGGCAGATCCCTCCCTGAGAGCATCCTGGAGACCACCTGCATTTACTCTGAGCTGCAGGGCCCTTCCAAAAGTGCACTGAAAGCAGCATTCTGGAGCTAGCAGCTATTATCCACAGGGAAAGAAGGGAAGCCGGGGGCAGAGCCTCACATGTCCTTGTAAAGAGGCTCTTTGTCAACACGTCCTTTTGCAGTTGACAGGCAGAAGCCAGAGAGGCTCTGCATTTTTTGTCTTCATAGCCTTGGTCTGCTAAGGTGGGTGGAGGGGGGACGCCTCTCTAACAGTTGGCTCTGTGCTGCTCTCTTCCTGCATGATTATTTGTGAGGATTCAGCTTTGGGTGGCAGGAGTAGCTGTTCTCATAGCTGTGCCATGGGGTCCTGCTCTAAAACTACTGAGACTCCTCCGTTCTGTAGGTGAGGGACATGCTGGGGTAGTTTTGTTTTCCCGTATCATTGATTTGAAGCTGGCAGCAACAGGTAGCCAGCTATCTAACCATTTCAGCATCTTCCCTCCTTCAAACTGGTGATTACACCTCAGCAGCCACACTCAGAAAGGAAGAGCTTGTCATCGAGGGAGCTCTATTTTTGCCAAACAGGCTGTTTTTTCCCACGTTAGTAGCCTACAGACAGAGACCATGAGTGAAGCCTTAAGATAAACCATTAGGCTTAGCTGTGTCCACAGTCCTGTCCTCCCAGTCAAACTCTTCTTAGCTCATCCTCACCATCTGCTACTTGGGCATATGCTAACCACTGACTTACTGTATCCTGCAACTTCCTCTGGCTTCTGTGCAAGATCCAAACAGATACAGAGCGTTGGAAGCTGCTTCATCTTTCCCTGTGGGGGTGGATTAGCACAATTAAAATGAACATCATGCCTAAATTGAACTGCTTAATTGGTATGTTTACCCCTGAAGACTCAGGAATATTTAGTCAAAGAAGCTGACAAGGTGTTTGCATATTTTGAGGGGGAAGGATGATGATAGAGGACAGTCTGGATTGACCTTAAAGATGCTGTGAGCTGCTTTTCATTTGGAACTGCAAATTTTGCTCTGCTTCCTCTTTCCTGGATGTTTTGGGCCAAAGATGGTGCTTGAGCCCTCCATGGGCAGGCTTCAGCTTCTGCTTACCAGGACTGGCTGTGAGGTGCACATGCACATTTGAGTTGGGAATCTGTGTCTTCCTTGAGCATCCCAGAAAAAAACGTGCAGGCTGCACTCGTAGAATTTGTGCCTGCAAGTTTTTATATTGGACCCAAGCCCTGGGAAGAGGCCAAATCTCCCAGAGACGGTAAATCTCTTTCCTTCCCTGAGCCCTGTCCCCACTCCCTTGCAGGTGACAGTCATACCTTTGCTGTTTTGCAGCACATCTGAGACTGGTCCCAGTCCTGATACACTGGCAGTGCTTCCATGGTGCACAGGCAGCAACGGGGTGTGATTGTTACAATGTGCTTGGTGCACGTGGCTTGATATTATTTCCCCACCTTGTCATGAAGCACTGCATGATGCAAATGGGCCCAGCGAAGTGGCAGATGGGTGTGAGGGAGCTGAGTCACCACACTGCTGAGACACAGGCAGCTTCTGGCTGGGGGGCTGGAGAGGGAGCAGGAAAAATTATTTCCTCTTGACTTATTTTTCTCCTCTCTGAGTTACTTTAGTACCTGTGACTCTTGAAGTTGTCAGAAGCCCTCTACCTGCGTTGCTCTGCTCCCGCGGTGTCACTCAGCCACACTGCTGGCCTGATCCCACCTGGGGCCACGCCACTGAATATAGTAGTTGTCAGCTATCTGGCAGTGACCAAGGTGAGGTGGGTGGAGTGACCTTGGCCTCCTCCCAGGAAGATTTGAGGAGTCTTGAGGCTGTGTAAAGCTTATGGTGGTTTCTCCATGGATGCTGTTACATTCTTTCTGTGTCAGGATGTCTATGCACAGCAGCTCTTTCCCAGTCCCTTGCTAAGTTCGGAAACGAAGCAGCCCTTGTGCCATGCATCCAAGTAGGGAAAGAAGCCAGTCCCATTGCTGTGAAGGTCTTAAAGTGAGCAAGTGGGGTCTGGTCTTGATAGACTCATCCCTTGCACAGCAGTGCTTGGGACAAGGGAGAGGAGCTAGCGTGTTCCAGTGGAGCGTGTGAATTCTTGTGTCTGCTTCAAGAAGTTCTCTCTCTTCAGTGTTGCAAATCTGGCCTCTCTCCTGGAGATAGTGACTCACTGGTATCAAAACAAAACAGACGAGTGGGGTTTGCAGTCCCCCCTCCCCAAGCGCCTGTGGAGGTTTCTGTTTCTCTAAGTGGAATCAAAATGTGCTTGGCTTGTTCAGAGAGCTCTTCTGTAATGGGATAAACATGCAGATGCTGTTGTCTGTTTAGTGTTTGGCTTAGAGATGATAAATGCTGCCCCAGTGGCAGCCCTTGGTGGGGCTGTGCCAGGAAGCTCGGCAAGATCTGTCCTCTCAGGAGGCTGCCAAGCTGGTGCTTGCAGCTGCTGGCCAGGAGCAGCCCCTGGGTCTCGCGGTCCTTTGCTGCGGGCTGAGAGAGTATCGCTGCCTTAACAGCATGGCGAGGTTGGGAAAAGGGGGTGGCAGGGGCTGTGCAGCCACGCAGGAATCTCTCTCCCCTACTTTTGGGAGGCCCGGAGATGGAGAGCTGAAGTGAGCTGCCATCACATGCTGGTTGGATGGGTCTGCTCGCCCTGGCAGGCATGATGTACTCTTTGGCAGAGCAGCCCGGAGATGAGCGATGAGTGGAGTAAACCGTGTGGGTGCAGAGCACTGCAAGCCTAGAGAATATCTGCAAATGGTGAAGTTAGTAGATCTCTCGGCAAGCGCCCTCTCTCCTTCTGCCACCGGTAGCCTTCAGCTGTGTGCAGGAGGGCTGTCTGCAGCCCTTGGCTCGGGCCAGGAGGAGATTGTCTCACCTGACACTGGTGTATCTGGTGCTGCTATAACTCTGATACACTGGTTGCTTGGGGCAGTGGCTCGTGGCCTGTCATGAGACGTCATAGTGGTGATGGGTGCTGTAGAAAGGCACAGCCCAAGTAAGTTGCAGGTTTTTTTTGTTGTCTGGAGACTTCTAAATTTTTAGACCTGTTGAAGGATCAGTTTCCGATGTGAGTCCCCGTCTGTCTGCCTGCCCTCTGTGTCAGTCCTGTGTCTGTGCCAAGCTCTCCAGCAGCAATAGGATGTAGCTGCTGTGATGCTGTCTCTGAATTGTCCAAGTGTTTTGGCACAAGGTTTCCCAGCTCCCACTGATTGCCCAAGCTAGGAGGAAGTCCTGCTTGAATGAGAGGCTTGCTTGAAATGGAGGTCTCGGGGTTGCGATGCTTCTGCTGCCCTCAGGGTCCTGTCCAGCCAGTGTCTCAGCCTCAATAAGGGATTGCTGTTATGAGCAGCATTTGCCCTGCATGCGTGTGTGGTGAAACATGCTCGGGCTTCCTGCACAAGCATACTGCTAAATGCAGCGGTGTGTGTCTTCAGCAGTTCAGTCCAGGCAGCAACTGAAGCCCTTTCCAAACCTGACATGCCAAGGATGGAGGGGGTGTTAGTGACAGCTGTGTTAGGGTAAAATAAATCCCAGCTTGAGCTGAAACTGCTCTCATACTCCTAAACAACACCTGTACTAATACCATGTTTCTGGGCCTGTGTTTCTTTTTTTGTTAAGAGGTTAACAGAACAGCCTGGTCCTGTTCCCAGCCTGAGCCAGGCTGCTAAAGCTGGGACACCTGAAAAAGCAGTGGGAAGCACTTTGAGAAGCCAGGCCTCGGAAAGTGAGAGCAGTGGCTCGTCTGACAGTGAAGAGGAGTCCCCTGTGGCACAGGCACAGCTTCCGCAAGCTGGTAGGTCTCCTGGAAGCGGCTGGGATTGCTCACATGCATCCTCATGGGTTTCCTTTTCTCCCCTGCACATGGAGCAGCCCAGCCTGTTGTGATAGCTCCTGCTCTGGACAGCCCCAGAGAGCAACTCTTTCTTATGGTGACAAGCACTTACTCTTTTTTCCTGCAGTGAAAACCAATGCTATGCCCCAGCCAACAACTGTGAAGAAGGCTCCAGCCCCAGCCCCTCCACCTGTGAGCAGCAGTGATAGTTCCAGTGAGGAGTCAGATTCCGAAGAAGAAATAGTCCCTCCTTCTCAGGTGAGGAGCCGCTGACCCGCTGGGTGTTGAAGCTGTTAGTCCTGCATGCTCAGGAGGTCTCGGGAGTTGTGAGGTGGTAGTTAGGTGGATGAGGAGCAGTGCAGAGAGGAGCCCTCCCATTGGCTGGATCAGGTTTTCTTGGTGACGTCTCTGGGTCTTGCTGACCCCAGCTCTGGGTGCACGTCTTGGCAGCAGCAAGCTTACAGTGTGCAAGAACAGCAGGGGGTGTGAATGCCTTGGCAGGAAGATGAGTAGATGCACGAGCCCAGACCTCCACTGGGACTGTGTCCTCTTTGCACTACTCCAGGGAGTTGACTGGAAAAACAGCCAAATCCTTGCAGGCAGATTCTTTCTGTGAGCTGGGTAGCTCCAAGGCAACCAGCCTCCTGGTTCCTCCCAAACCCCTGGGTGTAGGGTACAGCTGGAGCTCTCTGGACTCCCCCTCCAAAAGCCTTGGAAGGTTGGAACGGTCTGCCCTGAAGGGTAGCACAGTGGTCCTGCTGCCTTTCAGCTGGAGGAGCCAGAGCCCTGCCTTAGAGAAGGGAGGTGACCCCAGATCTGTGCCGAGGGCTCTGCTGAGTGTCGTGGAGCCCATCGCAGCTCTCTCACCTGAGTCTCTTTGTCACATCTCTTCCTGTCTCCATGCCAGTCCCGCAGGGTCGTGGCTGAGCTCCCTAGAGCTTGAGCTGCCTCGGCATGAAGCTCTCATAGATGTCTCTGCACCTCTGCTGTGGTTTGAGGCTGAGAAAGAAAGCATGTGAAGAAGCATTGACTGAGGAATGTGGCTACCATTCCATTCCTACGTGGTGGTGGCAGCAGCATAGCTGGTGCTCTGAGTCCAGGGCTTAGTGGCCAAGTGTGCTTCTTATCTCGTGCATACACATCCCCTACGTGGCCATCACCCTTTCTGGGTGAGGGGGATTATGTGCACTGAAGGAAGCCCTTCCCCATGTTGGCCCGATGCTATGGCTGGTGGAAATGCTGTCTCCCTGCAGCTGGTGGGCCAGCAGCCAGCCTGAGCACTGCTTGATTAAAGCATGTTTATAGTACCAAGATTGTATAAAATAATGCAGTTGCTGTAACTTGAGCTTTGTGCAAGACGGCTGAGAGCTCACATCGGATTGGCGGCTCTCGGCATGGTGGAGCGTTGCCTTCCTTTCTGAAGGCCAGATGTTGTGTGAGGGAAATGTCAGCCCACAAAGGCCCAGCTTGTCAAGAGATCTGGAGAAGGGAGGGCTGCTCACATAGCCTCGTTTGTAACACAAACCTGAGGCTGCGTACTCCTGTTCTCTCCTGCTGACATTTGTGTCTTGGACCTGATGTCCGTGTGGGGCTCTTCTATTTTTAACCCCTCTTACGTTTAGTTTGATTGGAGGTTTCAAATGTGAGGCAGCAAAATGCTTCTTTTCAATTTGTTCTCTGATCTGTGGCTTGCTTGCAGACCTGAAGGCATATTTGCCCTGTGGGCTGAGTCTTTCCTTTATCTCTGTTGCCAATTAACTCTCAATGTGTGATTTTAGAGTATTGGGTACATCCTGGAGTCCAAGTGCTTTGCAAAGTAGGGTTTGCAGCTGCAGTCATACTGGTGCTGCAGTCAGAAGGGATCTCACAGCCAGTGGGCACATCATACATTGCCTGCCTGTCTGCAGGATGGGTGCAGTTGGGGCACTGAACTAATGCTTTAGGCACTCCTGGGGTGCTGGCCCTCACTTCCCTGCTCCTGGCTGTGCCAGAGGCCCTGCTCAGAGGCTCACAGGAGATAGAACTGGGGGGGAAAAAAAAAACAGCATTGGTGCTGTGCTGAAAACAGTGGAAGGGCTCAGGAGTTAGCAGTGAATTGGTGTAGGCTCCTGTCTCTTTTCCCTCCAAGTTGTGCTCTGTCCTGATGTTCTTTCTCATCTGCTTTTAGAGTCTATCCCAGCAGAACGTCAAAGCAGCTAAGGTTTCAAACACGGTGACTGCCAAGGCTAATACCACACCACCGTTGGGGAAGGGGGTCAAAGCACCTGCTGTCCCTCCGGTTAGCAGAGTATCCGAGAGCTTGAGCAGCAATTCCTCGGAGCAGGACATGCTGGCCAGAGAGGTAATGGTGGAGGAGACTGAAGTGGGAAGCTTCCCTGGGGAGAGTGGACAGATGGGTCTGCTGGAGTCTGGGGCTGGTGCTCTGTCCCCAGCTGAGGGAGCATGTTTGTGGAGGTGGGGAGAGTGGACTGCTCTATTTCAACCACTTATCACACCGTAAGGTGAGGCAGATGAGCAGAGGGTAGCCCTGGTACCTGGTACCCATCTGCTTTGGGCTGCTGCTTATAGTTCATGGGCATGAGCAGTTATTCCTCCTTCCATCTTTCTCTCCCTAGGACCCTACTCCTCATTGCCTAAAGCAAACGGTTCCTGTGAGAAAAGCTCCCCCAGCCAATGCTGCCACCCCACAGGCTGCTTCACTCCTGGGAAGCCCCACTGCCAAGTCGAGGAAGCCAGGCCTGCAGCCAGCGCAGGACACCCGGCTGAGCCAGGCCATGCCACCCACCCAGGCAGAGGAGACCTCAGACAGTAGCAGTTCCTCAGACAGTGACGAGGAGGAGACGCCCAAGCAGCCCCCCAAACCTGGTCAGTTCTCCCAAGAAGGTGCTCTCAGTGCTGCTGGCCATGCCAGGGTGGGAATGGCATTTTATTACCCCATGGGAGATGTCACCTTCACGTAGTGGTTGGAGAGGGGTTTCTCCTCTCCAGTGTGGCAGAGCACTCTCCTATCTTTGGAGGCAGAAGGCCTTTTGGCGACAGTAACTGTGCTGGGTAGATGAGCTCAGCCCCAGGAAGCAGTGGTGGGTTTAATGGGCTGAACTTTGCTCCTCCAGCAGGCTCACTGCAGAAACCAGAAGGGACCCAGCCGGCCCACAGCTCCTCCTCAGAGTCCAGTGAAGAGGAGGAGGCAGCAACAGCATCACAGGTATGGTACCTGAGCAGGCTGGGATCCTCTCGGGTCTTGCAGCTGGCTGCTAAGTAGGACAGAGAGAGGACTAAATTCTCAGCCATAGCAAATGGGGAGTCAAGTGGGTTTGCCAGCACAGAAGTGGGGGTTTCCTAGTGCAGTGCTGTGAGCAGAGCCTTTTGGCTGGGGGCAGGGAGAGGCATTTGAACCTAGAATGGACCAGGGCTCATGATGCCTTCCCCAGGGCAAGGGATGTAAGGAGGTGGTGCCTTGCAAGGGTTAAACCAGGAGAACTGTTGCACAGTGCCGATAGCAGCAGGATTTTTTTTTCCCCACTTTTATTTGTAACCTAAGCTGTGTCCAAGCCATTAAATTCCCTTTGTAAGTAACGTGCAGGGCGTGCAGCACATCTGCAGTGCATTAGCTGTGCGTGGGTGCTTGCTAAGGGCCAGGAGCCTCCCCCAAGCCTGCTTTACTGGGTGAGAACAAAGAGGAGGACCTCTCACCATCAGCTCTTGCTGCTGACAGCTCAGTCAGTGCTAGCCCCCTGGCCTGGCAGGGCTGGCTGGGCGGTGCAGGGTCACTCTGTGGGTGGCCAAAGGTGGGCCCTGCACTCAGAGTATGGGGGCAATAGCAGCAGAGACAGGTCTATGTGTCTGGTGTGTGGGAGGCTGCCCCTCTGTCACTCCTCAGCATGTCTGTGCTGTTTCAGTCCCTCCTCACAGGCTATCTGGGCCTCTCCAAGGCTCCAGAAGTACCCCAAACACCAAAGACGGTTCCCACCCAGCCCACAGGCCAAGCGGTGCAAGGGAAAGCAGCTGTGACTGCTGCAAACTCCCTCACCAAGCCCTCCATGAACGCAGCCCCAGCCGCCAGCTCCAGCAGTGACAGCAGTGACTCGGACACAGACATCGACCAGGTGGCCACAAACCATAAAGCAGGTGGGTCTCCTTTGGCAAAGTCGGGAATCTGCTTGGCCCAGGAGCAAAGCCGGGCTGGCACGGGAAGGTAACACTGAGACAGGGCCCTGTTCCCAGTGTGTCTCTACCGCAGAGCCCAGCAGCATGGAGTGCTGCTGCCGTCTGCTGGCTTCCCCTGCATGGCACACCCCTATGCCTTTGCCTCTTCCACATTCTGCTTGAAATGCAATAATTAATGCAATTAATGGAATCAGGTAGGGCTCTCTCTGAAGCTGATGCACACTGTGTTGGTGTGCTCTGGTAGTGATGAAGGCTTAAACACTGGCTGAAGAACATCTGCTGTACAGTGCTAGCATTCAAGCCTCCCCTTGGTCTTTCTGGGCTCTAGCATGTCTGGAGGGTAGAAGAGGGGAGGCAAGTGGGAAGACATATGGAAAAATGACATGTCCTGTCATTTCCCTGTGACCCTGGCTTGTTGGCAAATTGTAAAGCTCAGAGCTGGAAGCTGCTTCTGCTCTGGTGTGACCCTGGCATCTTCAGATGAGCTGTGGTCTGGCTGTGAGCTCGGGGGGCCCAAATGGGTCTGTTGGCCTCTTAGGCACATCATTAAGTTGTGCAAAGGGCTGTTGAGGAGGTCAGAGCTAGGTATTGGTTCAAGAAGGCCCAGGTGCTGAGGGATGAGCCATATATGTGGATACCTCCTCCAGCCTGGGAAGCCCCTGACGTACAGGGGGTGGTGTCCTGGGGAAGGATGCCACAATCTATGTTCACCCATCTTGCGCTACAGTTTCCTCTAGTCAAACAGCCAAAGCTGTTGTGGCTGTTGTCACCTGCTTCCCTCAACAGATATTTTATCTCGGGCTGAGGCACCTTTCTCTGGCTCTGCTGTGGGTGAGATGGCCAGCAGCTTTTGCTTTTGGGGGACAACTGGATGCTTCTCTTCAAACATGTATTTCTATCCTCCAGTGCCTCTGTGGTCTATGTAATGAATGCTCCCTGAGTTATCTTCTCTCTTGTCACTGGTTCTGCAGAAAACAACCCTCCTCCAGGGCAGGAAGCCCCAGGAGCTTCCAACAAACAGAAAGTGGCAGGAAAAACAGAGACAGGTCATGCCAGCCTCAAACCTTCCCTGCTCAAGAAAGCCCTGGCTGTGAAAGAGAATGATGTTGTGGCAAAAGGGACACATGTGACCCCAGCATCACATGCACCATTCTCCATCCCACAATTAGAAGAGTCAAACTTGATGAGTGAAACTGAGGTCACCACTGCTGCCAAAGTTCCTGCAGTGCAAACACTGGAAGGGTTGGAAGTGAAAAAGAAGAAGAAAAAGGAGAAAAAAGAGAAGAAGGAAAAGAAGAAACCGTCCTCCACAACAGACAAGACTGTGAAAGCATCAAAGAGCAAAGACAAAGAGAACAAGAAACAGAAAACATCTCAGAAGCGGAAACTACCAGTAGAGGATGGGGCTGTCGGGCAGCCCAAGGAGAAGAAGCGAAAAGGGCAAGCTAATGAAGAAGTACCCAAAAAGAAAAAGAAGAAAGCAGCTGGTGACCTGGAGAAGCTGCCAGGCAGCAAGGAAAAGAAAAAATCAGCTAAAAGTAAGCATCCCTCACTTGGGACTGCATTTGCAATAGGTTCTTGCGGCTGATGCACGTTCAGCCTCTGGTGTGGGACCCTGCAGGTAGCACCCACTTTCCCCTTGGCTTCCTGCTTGGCTACTTCCCTCTTGGCCCACCCAAAGCTGGATTAACACCCCACTTCAGTGTTTTTCTGCAGTCTCAGCCCCAGGTCCTGTTGCAGATAGCAAGCTGGGCTCTCCTGCCCTTCTCCTGTGTCCAGCACAGTGGCAGCTGTGTTAATACTCATGCTGATCCCTGCTGCTTGCAGAGCATGGCATGACCTGTCCATCCAGGGCTTGCCCCTTTCCTGGCTTTTATCCTGGCTGGAAGCAGCTGTGTAGCTGAGGGCTGGCAAAGGGTTGAGGTGAGTCTGTGTTGAACCTCCTGAGGCCTCTTTTTTCCCTGCCTCGCATGGCTGGCCTGCCTGCGCTGCGCCTGGGAGAGTTCTCGCTAGTTGTAAGCTACAAGGCCCATGCCCTGCTCTGTCTGCAGCACAGGACAGCTCTGGTAACCCACAGGGCTGCCCTGGCTTCCCTGTGGCAAACACAACCCACTCTGGCAGAGAGCTAAGGTGAAATGTGACTGGGATGGTGGGCAGAAGGTCCTTGACACACTGTGGGGATGGCAGAGGAAGCCCGGTGCTCATATGCGCAGGGCTTTGTGTTAAAGCTTCCTGAGCACGGCCCCTTGCTGCTAGCTTCTTTAGAAGAGGTCAGCCTTGGAATCTGCGCCGTCAGCCAGCATGTCAGCCGCTGCCATTCCCGTGGGATGACAGGGCCCCTTCCTGACCCTGCCTGATCAGTGTCTGTGCCGCAGCATGGTGAGCAGCTTGTTCCAGAGGTTCAACTTGTGGCTATTGCTGCATCTTTCAAACCCCTGGAGAAAGAGGAGGATGGTACCGGCCTCCTGCTCCTTGCTCCCAGTTAGGAGTGTTTCCTGCCCCTCTTGTCTGCACACTTCTCTGTAATGCTCTGTTTGCTGCTCCTAACACAAAGGCAATTATTTTCTTCACAGTGCAGACTGCATTTGCAAGTCAGAGCTGGTTCTGTGCTGGACCTTGTAGGGTTTTGTCTTTTATTTTAAAAAAGAAAGGGAGATGGAATGTGTGGGCCAGATCTGCTGGGGTTTCTATTCTGCAGGGATGCAGCCCTTCATTTTGGAGGCAACAGGTTTGTCCATCAGCCCTTGTTGCACAGGGGTGAGCTGGAACCTCTTGGAGCAGTTGTGCTGAGCTGAACCTTGTGTCCATCCTGTGTTAGTGGCTCCCCTTTGCTCTCATTCTGGCATGTGCCCAGCTACTCCAGCACTGAAGCAGTGGAGTGGGTGGGCAGCAGAGGTGGACAGAAGGGGATCCTGTGTAATGCTGCCCAAACATGTGGATGGGTGGTGTGATCAAACAACTCTAGCTCAGAGGTGCTGAAGAAACAGCTCTGGGTACAGCTGCCTTGTAGGAGGTCTCTGCCCTCACCAATTTACTGCTCTGGAAAGTTTGCTCAGGTTTGGATGTGATCAAAAACTTACTGGAGGTGCTCCTGTCACTCTGTGCTCCATTTCAGAAGCTCACAACACCAGAGTTCCTCTCTTAGTTGACTCCTCTTTCCCTCTCCCAGAAAAAAAGACTGGAAAAGAAAAGAAGAAGAGCAAAAAAATGTCTTTGGAAGGGGAATCTGTAGGAGATGGCTCTGCTGAGGTTCACAAGAAGAAGAAGAAGGTATGTGCAAGACCCTATGATGGGGTACCGTGGGCAGAGCTATTCTGAACCACAATTGTGATGCTCATCGCTGCAGCACGCCAGGTTGGAGAGCCATGTCCCAGCCTTACTGGTGGTACAGAGGAGGCTGCACTTAATTGTGGCTATTCTTGAGACACCTTGACCTTTGGTTGGGATTGGGGTGCCTCAAAGAAGGGCTTGTTCCTTTATCACTCTCCCAGGAGAGATCCCTTTCCCTGGAAGGGTCACACCCAGGGACCCTTTTGGTGGCAGACAACCAGCCCAAGGAGTAAGTGCGATGAACTCTGTTCATTGAGTTGCTCTCAGCAGAAACGAGCTCCTGAGGGCTTGGCAGGCTACTGCATCCCATGCTGAGGGCTAGGAAGGGGGCAGAGGGAGAGCATAGGATGTTCCTTGTGATGGCTGTGTCCCTGTAGAGATGGTAGCCAAGAAGCCTCTGTGGTTTGTGGCTTTGCTGGGTCCTTCATGTTTGTGGTGCAGATGATACTGATTTATTCTTCATCCTTTTCTTTTCAGAAGAAGAAAACAGCTGAGCCTGAAGGATTGTGAGAAGGTACATGGCCTGTGGGGACTATCAGTTGGCACCTCTGAATGGCGGTATCCTTGGCCAAGTTCAGTACTCCTGGGAAGTCTTGGGAAGACAGTGTGCCCTCTGAGTGCCCAGTGAGTCATCCTGGCCTTAGGTTAGAGGGCCAGGGAGTGGAGCGGTGTAAGGACGGTCATGCAACAGTGTGCTGGCTCCTCTGGATCTGTTTGACCTCAACTCTTTAGCTGCTGAGAACTGGATGTCCAGCCTGGATGTTGCTGTCCTCTGTCATCAGCAGAGATAAGCAGCCTCTGGCAGTGTCTGTCTGTCCTTGCTGACCACAGGGAGCTTGGAACAGTGATGTGGCTTAGATGATGTAGCCACCTGGATTTGGACCAGATGACTCTGCCTTGGCTCTGCTGGGCTGTAAGGCTGTTCTCCTCCTCCCCATCCCTAACTCTTTTAACTCCTTTCCCCAAAGGTACCGCATTCCTGTGATAAAGGATTTATGGGTGAAGATCAAACAGAAGAGAGGAAAAGGAAGCTCATCAGGAGAATTTCAACCTTTTTCTAAATAATAATTTATAACTTCTTTTAACTGTGACTTTTAGAGCAGAGCAGTGTAACTTTCTGCCTCCTCCTGCCCTGCTGGGGCCCAGAGACCTGTTCGTTGCCCTTCCCCATGGCTCATCTGTTGCACAAGAACCGAACTGAAGGAGGCAGGTTGACCAGAGAGGAGCTAGCTTGTATAAACTGCTCTCCTCCTAGCTGACACCCAGCCTTCTCTTTTCTCTTTCTCCTCACAGAGCTATATTTTTGAAGAGAAACTTTTAGATTTTTGTTGGTTTTGGTTTCCCCACCCTTCTGTGATATGTGGTGTCAGTCCTTTTGCTACTATGGAAGAGAGCTCTTGGGTTCACTTTTTATTCTAACACTGACGGCAGTGATTTTTCGGGTCCCTGGAGTTGCACTGAATAGCTGTGTCCAGCAGCTGTTCTAGGCCAAGGCGGCATAATTTTTTGGGGGTCTTTTTTATGGAATACAAAATAAATAAATAAACGGTGAGATTTTGCTTCAGGTGCTTTCAGGGGAAGGGAGGTGACCAAGGCCAGGCCAGGCAGATGCTGGGGCCAAGCCCAGGGCAGGGCTTGGCCATCTCTGGAGGACGTTACAGGTAGGAGAGCAGTGCCCAGCATCTACCCAGAGTCCCAGGCACTGCTTCAACCCCTGGGGAACAATTAATTGCTCTCTCCCTGAGGACAAGCAGAAGCTGTTGCTCCTCAGCTTTGAACTATATGTTGTTCTAGCATTCGTTTGTAATTTTTTTTCATTACTGAGGGGCAGGTGCTGAGAGCAGGTTTGTACGTCACCCCATGCGGACCCAGCCCACTGTCCTGTGGCACCTACCACCCTGCATCCTTCTGGGCTTGTGCCAGGTTCCCTCTCATTGCTCCCAGCCCTAAAGTCTAGCAGGTGAGGAAAAAAGGGATCCCCTTGTGCTGCCAGGCTCCGTGCTCTGAGGGCAGGGCAGAGCTCTCCTGTGCCATCCTCAGTGCCACCTTCACAGGGCATAGGGGGTTGCTCTCCTCCTCCTCCCCCCCACGCTGTGACTTCAGCCTCAGGGGCTGAGCAGGGGGACCCCAGAGTGCTGGGGAGATGGAACAAGTGATGGGCCAGGAGTGGGGCAAGGAATACATACAATCCTGGATGGGCACATGGATATCCAAGTGTCTTTGCAGAGGTTTTTCTTTTTTCCTTGTTTCCCTTAAGGTTTGTTTATTTTTAACCTAGGACAACTGCAAACTGTTTGCAGGTGACTTACAGGAGTTGCTTACAAGGCTTTCTTATTCAAAAGTTTATTTGAAATCATTAGTTTGTGAAGTTGTTTATAAAGGAACTATTAGATATGTTCAGAAAAATGAGGAGCCCTCTGCCCCTTTTACCCACTACTGCATCTGCTCTCCAGCCTGAAGGCAAAAGCTGCAGGTGAACATCTATCTACAGAACTGAGCACTCCATGAGAAAAACCCTCTACTCTCCTAATCTAACAGGGCTTCAACCTACAGGGTCAGTGAAGAAGCTAGTGGAGGTTGTTTTGCTGCTTTTAATGTTCATTCAGTGTAAGCAAGCATTAGTGGCTCGTTCTTCAGCAGGGGTGAGCTCTGTGTCTGCTGCTGCCTGGGTGCTGCAGGATGCTGATGAGCAAAAGGGATCAGGATTTAGGGGTTTGACACCACTGAAATCATTTTCCAGCCTCCTTTACCCACCCGCTGCGGTGCCACTTTGGTTCTCACACTGATCCTGGCGGCAGCTCAGCCCCATCTGGTGCCCGCAGCAGGGGGAGGGTCGCAGGCAGGGGTGCACAGGGATGCCTGCTGTTAATCACCTTGGGAAAGCAGTGAAATAGCGCAAAAAAAAAGATAAAACGTGGGAGCTGGGATGCTGAAGAGGGGAGAGGCATCCACCGACATCCTCTTCTATTCTGCTGCCATAGGGGAAAGAGAGGGGGGAATCAGTGATAGCTCCAGGAGCTCCCTCAAGCCCAGGTTTCTTTGCTGTGTCTCCACCTCTACAGCAGTGCTTTGGTGCTTACCTGGCTCTTGAGGGTGGAGCTGTAGCTGCTCCAGCCCCCAGAGATTTTCCCTTTCTGGTCCCACTACCGTGCTTGGACCCTTACCTTTCTCTGCACCCAGACTGAGCATGTCCACCCCGGAGAAGATCATCTCTGGCTCCACGGCGGTGGCAGCAGTATCTGCAGAGGGAGGGCAGACTGTGGGTGCTGAACTCCTGGGGCTCCCCCATTACCCCCACCTCTCTGAAGGTAGCAAGGGCGAGCCTGCAGGGCAATGGGGGCTTGGGGAAAACCTTTACCAGGCAGCTGTGCTCTAGCTGCAGCTACCCAAGAAGGGATGTGGTTTTTAGGGTCCCCTCCAGCCTTAACATGCTGGCACTAAAGAGGGGTGAGGAGGTTCTCTGCAGCTTGGGCACCCTCCTCTCCCTGGCAGCAAAATGGGGAGCAGCACCCATGCACACTGCCCATCCCGGTGACCTACCAGGGCAGTCCAGCTTTCCCCGAGTGGCAGTGCCCTCAATCCTGGTGCCATTTTTGTAGGAGCACCAGCAGTAGCCTGTGGCAGCGTGGCACTGCTTGGGCAGGTAGTCGCCGTTCTCATCACACTGTGGGTGGAACCGACCCGGCTGGACACCCCCAAAATTGGCCTCCGCCTGGCACTTAGTTTGCACTAGGGGCAATAAAAACAAAGGGGAGACACCATGAGACCCCCCCCCCAAGGCAGCCTTGGCTGGAGCTTTTCATCAAGGAGCGGTTAAATTTAAAAGGTAACAAGGTCCCACCCCTGTGACCTTTCTAAAGCTCTAGGGCTAGCTGAGGACTGAGGATTCTGTGTGATGCTCCAGCTTTTCAGATGTGCTCATCCCAAACACCTGCAGGCAGCAGGCAGTGGCTCTGTGATGGCCTAAAGGCCACCAACCATGGAACAAAGAGGTCTATGACCAGTTGAAGGAATAGAGGGTGCAGCTATCCCGTGCTGGTACCTCCTGGGTACCAGCTCCCAAAAGGCCAGTTCTGACCCTTCTCAGCTCACCAGCCCCCACCCCTAATACCTTTCTCTGCTGGGATTGCCTTGCGCTCCTCCGACTTGGGGTTCTTGGCCATTTCGAACAGCAGCCACTTGTGCATCCAGGACTCAAAGGACTGCAACAAGGGGAATCAGCATGTTAACTGGCAGGGGGGAGTGCACCACAAGAGAGCTGTGCCACGAGCTCCAGCTTAGGCCAAGGAAGGTTGTGTGCACTACCACCTTGTTTGGGGTGGGAGTAACCCAAGACTGGCTCAAGCAGAACTTTGTTTTTCTAGGTGGGGACACCCGAGTCCCTCCCAAACTAGGGTGCTCCTGAAAGGGGAAGAGAAGGATGGCAGCAAGCACTGACCTTCCAATCCGCATCAGTCATGGTTTTCTTCAGGCTTTTCAGATTGTCCATCAGGTTGTCCTTCAGCTCTGGGAACATCTTCCTGGGGTCTGCTTGCTGTAAAGTGACCACCATGGTGAGATAGTGCAAAGAAA
Organism: Eurystomus gularis; assembly: GCA_013400335.1. Classification (NCBI taxonomy): domain Eukaryota; kingdom Metazoa; phylum Chordata; class Aves; order Coraciiformes; family Coraciidae; genus Eurystomus; species Eurystomus gularis. Next base: position 840 of record VZZY01022076.1, on the reverse strand, counting down.
AATGGGGTGGGGGGCTGAAGCTCTGCTTATATCAGCAACATAGATATTGCAGGAGGCCAGGAGCTCCTGCCAGCTCTGAGCACCCCAAGAGACCCCAGCCTTAGCCAAGAGACAGCAAGATGGAAGCAGAGAGTCCCATTACCTCCTCCAGTGCAGGGGAAAGCTATGGGGTTGGTGGGGGAGTGAGGGACCTTACCAGCAGCAGGTGCTTCACTTGGTCCTCGGTTTTGTTGCTGGGGGGATGCATGTCCTTGAGAGAAAAGGCAAAGGGTCAGTGTGAGCACAAGAGCTGGCAGCAAACCCCTAGGGCAGGAGACACCAGCCAGTACCAGGCAGTGGTGGGCATCTCTTACCAGGCTATCCACAGAGGGGGCAAGAGGCAGGACCCTCATGGTCAGCGGTGTGTTCACCATGGCCATCTTCATCTTGTTCACCGGCTTGGCACCTGCCAAGGAAGGAACAGCATGAGGGGCGCTGGGCTGGGTGGTCCACGGGGAGCTTGTCCCCTCTCCCTGGCCCCCCCATGACCACATTCGTGTCTGTGGGGCTACTGACTGGCAGGCAGCTTCCTCTGCAGTGCCTCCAGCTGCAGGGTCTGGGAGGTCTTGGTCAGCTTGTCGATCTGCCCGCTCTGCTGGTAGACGAAGTAGATGGTGACAGCCTGGCCAGCAATCAGCAGGGCCACCAGGATGGAGAGCGTGGAGAAGGCGGCTTTGCGGCCCAATGCAGACCTGCAGGACATGGAGAGGGAGCTCAGCCCCAACCACTGGCAGCAGGAGATGTCCTTGTACCCTGCCATCACCACCCCCAAAAACCGCTCCTGCAGCAGCCCACGTCACC
>VZZY01022075.1:573227-600704 GCA_013400335.1 Eurystomus gularis | reverse complement strand
CTTGTTCCTCAGGAGAAGAGCCCGACCCCACCTGGCTCCAACCTCCTTTCAGGGAGTTGTTGAGAGGGAGAAGGTCTCCCCTGAGCCTCCTTTTCTCCAGGCTCAACACCCCCAGGTCCCTCAGCTGCTCCTCACCACACTTCTATTCTATTCTGTTGTATTCTACTCGATTTTTCAAAATTTTTTCTTTTTCTCCTCCAAGGATACTTCAGCAAACACCCACCACTCCAGCGGCTCCCAGGGTGAGCGATGCCTTTTGTGTGGCGCACCGAAAACCACCACGATTCATCACTTTCTCGTTATTTCCCTCGTTGCTGGATATTGCCGAGGTTTTATTTTGTTTGTTTGTTTTCTCTTCCTTTTCTTTCCTTCTTTCCAGCCCGCTTGAAAGGGGGAAAAGGAAGGAGAGAGAAGCCCCACCTGGCTCCAACCTCCTCTCAGAGAGCTGTCAAGAGCAGGAAGATCTCCTCTGAGCTCCCTTTTCTCCAGGCTCAACACCCCAGGTCCCTCAGCAGCTCCTCACCACACTCCTGCTCTAGACCCTTTCCCAGCTTCGTTGCCCTTCTCTGGACACACTCCAGCCCCTCAATATCCTTGGAGTGAGGGGCCCAAACTGAACACAAGATTCAAGATCTGGCCTCACCAGTGCTGAACACAGGGGAGCAATCCCTGCCCTAATCCTTCTGACCCCACCAGTGCTGACACAAGCCAGGGTGAAGGAAAATCAGATAATAGACTTCTGAGAAGGATTTTGAGGTAAGACTCATGACTTTTTAATGGAGTGAACTGATTTAACTCCCTCTGTGTCACTGCTGGCTGGTGCAGCTCCAGCTTCTTGCTGTCTGGTCAAGCCAAGGGTCCTTCCCCACTGCCACAGGACGCTGGCCCAGCCAAACCCCTGTGGTTTGGCTAAGGGGAAGGGGAAGGGATTCATCTACACACATGCAGCACTGTATATCACAGCCAGGAATATGGTTGAACTCTTGAGGTCAGCAGTTCAACATCATGCTGTTACACCCATTTCAGATATTTCATTTCATTTCTAAGTCCGCATCGTGAGACAGACCAGTGGAGGCACAGATGGGTGATGATTTGGAGGATTTCTTCTTGGATAGTACACAAGAAAGGGACTTTAAAGGCTGCCACATTGCTGTGCTGGAAGAGAACCATGGGGCATGAGCAACCTGGAAGAGGATGGTTTGGTCATCCAGCTCCAGAACTGGAGCAGGAGTGACAGCAGGCTGCGTGGAAGAGCTTGCAAGACCAGCAGTGTAAGCCACCCCCATACACACCCCTTCAGAACCGGTTTCTTCAAACAAACACCACTCTGGGGAAACAGCTGGTTGGGACAACCAGAGGTCTGGAGTGCTGGAGGCAGTTGGCCTTCATCCTTCTCACTACGTGCACAAAACGGACTGTCACCGTCCACCCACTGCATACAGCCGGCTCTTTTTGCTGCTGTCGGCACAATAGCTTTTAAAGATAGTCTCATCTCTGTTCACCTAGAAGAAAGTAATTGGTCAAACTTAATTCAAAGAGAGATCAATTAGAAAAGGTGGTGATAGACAGTTAGGTCACCGGCAACTCCTATAAATCGCCGGTAGAATTTCCTCCTTTGCCATATACCGGTTTGATGTAGGAAATGGCTCATTTGCAAGCTACAGGTTTAATTAGGAGAAAAAAAAAAAGGTCAGCGGAGATCAGATGTGAATTGCAAAGTGCTAAAGAAGTTTACTGCAGCAACGTATTTATGGAGAGCCACGCTATAGATCTGCTCCCTCTCTGCCCGGAATGCTAATAGCACCCCTTTGAATTCCTCCTATCAACAGAAAAATCATCGATAACATGTGGGATGCTTTAAAACTTTGGCACCTGCGTTCTTTTTATGATAATCAAAGGGCTTTGCTAAGACCCAGAGACTCCCTTTACCCATCTCATTAATGGTGGAGGTCGGGTTTCCAGAAGGTGACACCTTTCGGGTTGCTCTTTCCTCTCCCATCCATTGCAATATGAGCTTTGCAGAGGGTATTTATTGCTCCTCCTCATCAGGGAACGTAGTCACCATGTAAATTGTGCCAGAAATACCAACGTGATGAAAATTCATGGTGTTGCTTCCTCACCTCACGGTATTCCAGGTGGTTTTTATGGATGCACAAACTGCAGAAATACAGAGGTCTGCACAAGCTCTCTTAAAAGCAATGGGAGCAACAGTAATGTGATTACACGAGGTTTTATCTCGTCGGCGAGAGTGCTGAGCTGGCCCAAGGCAATTGAGCCTAAAGTCAAGCCACGCCATCGATCTCAGCTTGTTCCAACGACCTTTGGGGCCTGGTGGAGAGGGGTCCAGCAGAGGCTCGGCAGCGTTTCAGGTGGTACCAGCTCTGTGGGCATCAGGAGGGGCGGCAGCCCCACACGCTGTGTCGGACACGGGGATGTAGCAGATCAGTAATATGCTCTGACAAGCTGCTGCTCCTGCAGACACGATTGGCAGCATCATCAGGGTCACAGAAATGATCAGAAGGCTGGAGCATCTCTCCCGTGAAGAAAGGCTGAGAGAGTTGGGCTTGTTCAGCCTGGAGAAGAGAAGCCTCCGGAGAGACTGTCTTGGGGCCTTTCAGGACTTCAAGGGGACCTGAAAGAAAGCTGGGGACAGACTTTTGAGCAGGGCCTGTTGGGACAGGACAAGGGCTGATGGCGTGAAACTATAAGCGAGAGATCTAGACTACAGAGAAGGGAGAAAGTCTTGATGCTGAGGGTGGTGAGAGCCTGGCCCAGGTTGCTCAGAGAGGTGGTCGCTGCCCCATCCCTGGCACCATTGCAGGTGAGGTTGGCCGGGGCTCTGAGCAACCTGCTCTAGTTGCAGGTGTCCCTGCTCTACTGCAAGGGGTTGGGCTACATGACCTTTAAAGGTCCCTTCTGCCCAAACCACTCTATGATTCTATGATCACTTCACCTTCATCTCCAGGAGCTCCCTGAAGCCTCCCTCCTGCTTCCTTCTGTTCCCTGCAGCTCCAGGGGGTTCCCACCAGTGGGAATTGGCATTGATGCCCTTGGTGCATCGGGCACAGAGTCAGCTTCCAGCCCAATCTGCATTGCAGCGGGAGCTGGGAAGGGTTCAAGGAGTGCTGCTTGTTGGCCAGAATCACCAGGGGTCCCGGAATCCCGAATTGTCACCAAGAACACCACGGTTTGGGGCTTCATTAGGTGTCATGCATAACTAATGCCTCTGCCATAGCGTGTGTATGGCAGGATGAATGCTGCAAAGGTCCAGAGCCAGCTACCAAGGTGAAGAGAAATCAAAATGGCAGCTGGACCTGGCTGGGAGAACAAGAGCAGTTTTCCCAGTCACTTCCATTTGTTCCAGCACCACTCGGCCCCACACCCAGTTTGAAGAGCTGGCAATTTCGCTTGGAGCAACGCTACATGAGAAAGGACGGGCCGCAGCTCGGCTTGTAAACTGATGTAATTAAACAGGCAACGTTAATTCCCAGCACCTGAGCCTCGCGTCCTCCCGTGCAGTGTCAATAACACTCACTTCAACAATTTCGCCAAAGCCAACCCCGCGCGAACAACAGGCGGAGGCCAGAGGAGCCTCTTCACTCTTCTGGAGGACCAGAAACTCGCAGCAATTATCAGTCAACAGTTCCAGCTGCCTGGTAAACTGGTGAGATTAAAGGAAACGCATCGCGGCTCTGGGGCTGGGAAGAGAAGAGCTGTGATGGTTTTGCTGTTTAACTATTGCCCCCACCTCCAGATAGAGGGAGCGGCACGACGCAGGCCCCAGCGCACCCCGCTGCCGACAACAGAGGTGCGCGGTGCTCCTCGCGCGGAATTTCAAGCGTGCTCCTAGAAGGCTGAAGATTCAGGTGTAGAAAGCGTTCAAGGTCTCCTCCCGCCAGCAGGCGAAGGCCGCGTTCCCTCGGGCACGCTCCTGTTGTTAGAAAACCGAGGCTCCCACGAGCCTCCCAAGAGGAGCAGGAGATTCCCTCGTCGTTGCGGAGCGCGTGGGGGAAGTTCAGCTGACCTGACAACCAGATCATGTTCGGTATCATCCGAGCTGGCTCGATGGAGATGTCAAACGGGAGAAGCTAGCAGAAGCCAGCCTGGCAGTTGAACGGGCTTACACTTCTGTATCTCCTGATTTAAAAGTCAGGCCTTCACAACGCCATTGGGCCGCGGGAGTTGCGTGGGGCTTTATCCTGGGCGGCCTCGCAGCCTTCTCAGTGACAAAACCAGCGCGGCTCTGAGCGCGGGCTGTACGTACGGTTGGATTTACCGAGTAGTCATTATTTTAATAGCACTTAATGACTTAGGGTCAAATATGTTTTTCCAACATTTTTTTATTTTTATTTAAGGAAAGAGCCCGTATGTCACAATCTCATGCCTCGTCTAATTGCATAAGTGTTTCCTTTGTCCTTGAAACCGAAAAGTAGCCCGCGTATCCAGGAGCTACAGAATGAAAAAGCATCTGCCTTTGGTATTTGGCATGCCTCAATTAAAAATCCCGCTGCCTGGGCTATCATTTTATGTGAATTCTGACCAGAGCACTCCTGCTCAGATTCAAGCGGACAGCTCTGAAGGTCGAGCGTGGGGTATGTAAAAAAGCCAAATCCTTTGGAACAACGTATAGAACATTAATGTTTTATGTATAACAGAAAAGAGGCCCGGGTCCAGGGAAGCCTCGTTCGGAGCCGTGCTGGAAGCACGGGAACAGCTCTCGCGCTCGCTCCCCTCCAAGCGTCTCAGTAAGCTCCTGCCGGAGCAGAGCTCAGGTCCCCGCTCGAGACGTGACTCCCCTCCCTCCCCGCCCCAGGAATCTAGCGCTCAATATGCACAAAACACTTCCATCTTTAAAAAATAATTGAAAAGGTGCACCCTGAAGTTCACTGGATCGATCCCTCTGAATTATTTTATTTAGAAGACACTTCATTGTGTCAAGGATTTAATGGAGAGGTTACGCTGCCCAGCCTTCAGAATGGCAATGCGTTAAACCGGAGCGTTGCAGGGAATGTTAAAATCCCCCGTAACGTACGCCCAGGCAAAACCGCCAGGCTTATGGAATATGAAAATTATTATACAGAGTTTAGAGAAGACACAGGCTGCTGGGGAAAGGCAGCGCAGGGGCCAGAACCCTTCCGTGTGTGTCTTAGAAGTAGCGGGGTGAAATTGAGCAGCCTCACTACGGACTCTTCCACCTTTCCCTCACATCCCTCCCAGCACTCGCTTCCCAAGCCGTGCCTTTCGAAATGTGCGTATTTTTTTACGTGAGCGGTATTTCCCGGCACACTTGCTTCAATACCTTCCCTCGTTATTTATTGCCCATTAAACCCCATCTCTTCTGCATGTACCTTCGCCGAAAGATCTTTGCTATCAAATGCAGAGCTCAGCACGTCTCAGGCCAGAGCAGTTTACTGCAATGATCTCGACGTGGGGCTGCAGCTGAGAAGCACTTGAGAAAACTCCGGCAGCACAGATGAGGGTTCTCTGCTTATTAAACGGCGTTTCTGGCGTCTGAGAATTACCCTACTTCCCAGCATTTTGCATCGCTTGGCGCACGCGATAAGGTTGTAATAAAGACGACGTCCAAAGGTTTTTCCTCTCTCTCTCCTTGGGGAATCTGCCTCTTCGGGTGCTGCAGGAACAATTGCGATCCCCCAAAGTACTTCGGGGCTGTAAAGTTTCAAGTGAAACGGAAGGGCGGGGGAAGGGATGACAAGTCCTTTTTACTGAAATTCTCTCCCCAAATGGATTTGGCAGAGCCCGGCTCTGCTGATCTTAAAGCAAGGTTTATCATTTGTGCAGGCTGCTGCCTGAAGGGGGAAGAGATCTTTGAAGTTGCTGAATGATGGAAGGGTCTCCCCCCCCCCACTCTCCTGCACACACAGTTTTAAGGGTGGGGACTGGGAGATACTCAACTGCCCTGAGTCAGGAAATTACACGACAAATTAAACAATTATGTGTTTTAGCGCTGAGCATCTCTTCAGACATTTAGCATGCGTTTAGCATGAACTCCACGGGCATTTCTACTTCTCCCCGCCACCTGCAATTCTTCACGGCGTTATTTTCCTGCACGTCCCGAGCTCCCCCGGTCCGGCATCTACACCTTGAAGAGCTTTCTTTATCATTTAACTTTATTACAGAGGCACTGCCTGGACACTGTTGGAGTGACAAGGACTATTTCCTTAATTACTGTACATTGATAATAGCATTTACTCTGGCAGCTCCAGCGCTATTCAATCAAGCAAGATTCAATACAAAAAAGCTGATTTGCCAAAAAAGAGATTAGCATAAGTGCCTACAGTCACATTCTATTTTTGAAGGTAAAGCTACTGTGTCTGTGAGCTTTCTTGTGGGAACTTTATAAAGAGAGATTAATCGAGTTTATCTCCTTCAAAAGATATTTGGGGGAAATCGCAGAGAGTCACTGCTTAGGCCCTTTCGGTAATAATTTTCTATAAACACGTAAAATAAAGAGCTGCGCAGAAATCGGCAGCAAGAAGGGCTCTTTTTTTTTTCTCTCATGTGGATGTAGACGCTCGTTGCGGAAAACTCTGTGTTCCCCAGTTTGCTATCGCTGCTCTTCGTCATTTAATCAAGCGGTGACTGTAGCTGTTGCACTTTAAAATTAAATGCTATTATTTATGGTAGAACTTGTTCTAGTTAAAAATGCAGACCTCAGCACTGTGTACGTTTGTGAGCAGAAGGTTAAGCAGGACATTTTAAATGGTAAAGCAAAGGGCTTAATCAAGGCTGAAGAGCAAAATGCAGCGGGATAACAGATATAGTAAATAGGCATTAATCACCATACAGGCTTAATCCAGGTATTAGGCAGTCTTGGGGCTAATACGGAGACTCGCTTACATAAGGATTCATTCTACCAACCCTTAAGTAAGTGAATAACTTGGTTGTTGGGAGAAATTTCACCAACGTTAAAGCCCCTTGCCTTATCAGGCCTACGTTATGTCTTTGTAAGCATCGTCAGGCAGTTATTTTGCCGGAAGGGGATTTGTGCCTTAGGAGGCACGTGGAGGTGTGGTTCAAGAAAGGAAAAAATTGAGTCGCCAGAGCCTAAGGCGCCACTTTTCCATGTGGTTTTTTCCTTCCCCTTGACACTGTCTATTACTGTGACATCAAAATCCGAGCTAAGCACTTCTTGCCAAAGACGGACCAGATAAAAATCACGAAGCCAGTATCATCTCGTGGGAGACAGCTCACTGTCTTAGCGACAAATTTAGTGACTACAAATCCAGGCTTAGAACATAGTCCTTCTCTAGTCATAATCCAGCACTTGCACACTGGATTTGCGTTTTTAACTACTGCTGAACTACTACTCCAGCTTCGAGGAGCTAACAGCACATCCACAGGTACCAAATTCACTGTACAAAAGTCCTTTTATTAGATGCTTAGAAAGATTAAAGTGCTCCCACGTTCAAGTTAACATCAAGAATTCCAAATCTTTACACAACCTGTGTACTGACACACCCGCAGACGAACCCCAGGCTCCAGCACAGGGTGGGTTTTGGCCTCCTGGTCAAACTTGCCTTACTTAGCCCTGAAACAGAACGGGAAAGGGGATGGAGATGGAAGTGGGGAGCCGGGTAGACGGCCACGGTTTATCTATTCAAGCAATAGCAAGATGAAGAAAAATCCACAAACCTTTAATTGTGACTGTAGGAGAGGGACAGTGATGTAACTGTTCCCAGGGAACACTATTCTTATTTTGTAGAGGGAGGTGAGCCAAGATACTTAAGCTCTAGAGAACCTTTAACACAGGAAGCTATTTATCATAACAAGCTTGGTTGATACTGCTCCCATACTGAACCAATTAGATTAGCCTATTTCGTCATACTTCATAACTTGGGATGATAGGTTTCCAAGCATGGTACAGTGCAGTAATTGAATTTTGATCAAACACACATGGCCCATAACCCAGTATGTGAAACTTTCAGAACAGTTCACAGCTTTTAAATATCCAGTCAACATGTTGCCAAAAGTACAGGATGTACTTGATGCAAGTGGGAGAGGAGGGGGGGGGAGCACGAGTCCACGCCGTAACTTGGTACAGCTGTAAAACAAACATTTTTTTGTTCCGATTCTGTTCCTACTTTAGCAAAGGAGCTGGGAGGAAGACAGTGAATGTCAAGTAAGTCGTTTTTCTCCCCAACCCCCACGCCCCCCAGGCACACATTTCCCTTTTAACAGTCTTAGATTACCACAACCTTTTAAATTCACTATACTGCACTTACATACTGTATTAGACACACCAGCAGTTATGTTTGTTAGCGTGACACATCCACTGCCTACACTTAGTTAACAAAATAACTTCAAAGTCACATGCATCATCCTCTTAATAGAGTTACAATCAATGGGCCCGTGGAATGAAAGCCCTAAAAATTACCCCCCCACCTCTGCATTCCCCAGGCTTCGGCCTCTGCCAACACAATCCATATGGTGGGCAGTCTCCTCAGGCTCAAGGTGAACACGCCGTCAGTTCTTTGCAGGCAGTGATCTCCTCTTACATGTTCTAGCCATGTTTTCCCCACGGTAAATCCAAGGAACTTTGAAGAAGACTCTGTGTAAAGGAAACAGAATACATTAACAAATTCATTCCTCCGGCTCTACTGACTAGGGGGCAAAGTACCCACCGCAGAACAGGTTCATGACGTAGCAAATGCCGTGCCAGCCCTTCTTCGGAGCAATTAACGGCTCCCCATATCAAAGCTGCTCTCTGGCCTACAGCTAAGAGGCTGGCATGCTTCAGCAACGGAGCAGGAGATGCCCAACCTCTGCCTATGGTGCTGCCAACTTCTTTCTCAGCTTTGAATGCTCTTCCCTGAAAGGCAGCTGTGGGCAGCTCCCGGGGAAGCACCAGGGCAGCCAACACCTTCCCTTTCACCGAGGTGGCGCGAACGACATAAAAGATGGGAATTACTGCTACGGCCCTCCAAAAAGTGTAGGATCTGAGGGCTTACCCAAGCGCTTCTCGTTGCACTCTGTGCCTCGGCTGCCTCCAAGCTGTCTCCCACACCTGTCCTGGAGTACAGCTGTGTAAGAGAAGCAGCCACAGGTTCCAAGGGGAGAAATGGTGCTTTTCAGATGTAACAAAATATACATCTGATTTAGTCTTGCTGTCGGCTGGGGACAGGTCTATTGCCCGATTACAGCCACCGCCCTGTCAGAGTGCAGAGGATGTGTTGGATCCATCTCCCTCCCCACCCGGCTCCCTACTAAGTTACAGTGCTGCAGAGAAAAGAAAAGAAAAAAAAAAAGAAGGAAAAAGAATTTGGTGTTCAACTTATCAGACTTGGACCAAGTCTCAGCTCAAACCAAGGTTAAACAGGCCTGTCCTAAGCCTCTTAAAGATAGGATTTATATAGTAATTACAGTAATGGAAACTGATCTTTATAATTTTTATACTGCCTAAAATTCTGCTGTGTCATATGCATCTGCAGAGCCTGAGAACTGGGCTTCTCGGCGAGAGCACTGCAGTCTTGAAAGCAGCCATTCAAAGGGATACTGGAGAATTATCGGAGCATGAGTATGTGCGAGATTATGATGAAGCACGATGAGTAAGAATCAGAAACCCTGGGAAAAGCAAGGAGTTTGTATTTGAGATAAGCAACATTTTTAAAGCACTTTATTTTGTTGGGACTGTATGGAACTAGACCTTCATCACACGGGGTACAGACACCATTGAGACTGCCCTTTTTATTCTTCTATTTCCTTCCTTTTCCCTTGCTGCAGTCCTAGGTCCAGAGAGTGAGCACAGTGCAAAATGCACCTTGGCCAGACGGAATCCTCACAGCCACTTTCCAGTTTTCTCTGTGGTGCAAGGAAAAATACCCGAGGGCTAAGTCTTTGCCGTACAATAAAGAACAACTTCAGAAGATTTGGAGATCTGATAGGGGGTTTGGCTCCACCTTCAGGAAGCAGAAGGCAAAGAGACAACAGGGTTTTAAGTTTCAGACACACTTGCCGCAGAAACTGAAGCCTACAACCTCCTCTTACTGACATCTACAGCTCCCCAGTGTGTCTTCGTTTCATATATATAAAAGAATCCCTGATCTGACGCCGTGACATCTCTGCATACTCGATTCAGCTCTGAAGAGTCCAACCCCTCCTAGAGGTACTTGAGAACTTGTGGCAGGATGCCCAAAGGGACCTGATACACAAACAAGCAGAGGTGATACGTGAACAAAAGTCAACAAAAAGCAGCTTTGAGGTGAAAAAAAAAAAGAATCTGTGACACATAGAGGGGTATCAAATATTATTGGCCATTTACACTGTCGAGGCTAAGGTTCCCATATGGAACAAGATCTTCTCCTATAATTCACAGAGATTAGAAAGGTTCTCTGAGTAACACAGATGGATTGAGAGGAAGAAAGTGGGAAGAGCCTTGATCAAATTTCAGTCTAGCAAAACACTTAAGCATATGCCTAAAGTTAAGCTATTTTTTTCTCCTTAGATTCAGGCAGAAGATGCAAGCAGAAGACTCTTGCACTTCACCTCTCAGCAGACTCTGATGCATGCTGGACTCAGAATGTAGGAGTTGGTTAAAAAGCATGATTGAAATGAAATAAAACGATGCACTTTTTAAAGACGCCATATAGCAACCATGTATAATCACGAAGATGGCAAAGTAGTTAAGGATGAGACAACACCGAGCCTGAAAGACTGCGTGATGTAGTCGTGAACTAATAGGCAATCACACAATTAGCGGCAGTCCCGGGAGGCAATGGAAACGTTTGGTTGCTTGCAAAAATCTGGCCTCTGGCATCTCCCCAGCTGGGCGCTGAAGCACCCAACCTTATTGTAGTCAACATCATCTTCTGGAGGAAGCAGGTTTGAAAACTGCAGAGCAAGCAACAGGAAGGGCTCTCAGCACAGAAATGGACGGGACACCTAATGAATCTAAAAATTAAAAAAACCAACCAAAACACCAAGAAGAGATGCGAGAAGACTGAATAGCCATAGCTGTGTAAGCAAACATAACCGAATACACTCTGGAGGAACAAGGGAAACGATTTTTGATGGGGTGACAACAGATGTTCTCCAAAAAAATTCTTGACGGAGCATTTCAAACACAAAGACCTTCCTGTGGAGCTGAGAAGTTTTACTGGCAGATGTACAGCAATACATCTTTGGAAACACAATAAAAACTAGCATTTAAGGTGTTATCGGGTCCTGAAAGCAGAAGTGACATCTTCATGTAGTAAGTGGTGGGTGGCGGTGGAGAGGGAAACAGTTAGGAGAACAAAATACTGTCACAGGAAGCTGCCGTAGCATAGTTGTGATCTATCTCGCAGGAGGAGTGACTAGTCAGAGAGCTTGTTCTAAAATACCTCTAAATCTGCTCTTTTGGGAAACGAGCTCTAAACACAAGTGAATGATACACAGCGCAACCCAACTGAACAACACAACCCGAGGAATTTATGAATTCCTAACCAAAGTACAACCACTTTTGCGCTCTGTGAGTGAGTGTGAAGCGCCCAGAGCTCCAGGCTCCCACCAGTTACTGCTCTTCCAGATCATGGTTAAGCACACTGCAGAAAATCCTAAAATGGACATAAAAAAAACAAACGAAAAGAAGAACAGGACAGGTTTATGGAGTCATTTTTGCAATGACTGAACTGCACTGGTACTTAGGGAAGATTTGGATTTAACTCCTGGCACGGACCAGCATCATCATCAGTGAACAGCTTTATGCAGGTTTTAAAGGCTCGGCACTTCAAATTCTTGTTTTAAACTCTGGCCTTTATTTTTTATGTTCTTCATTTTTACAGATACGGAATAATACTTCTCTGTCTTCTTGGAATGTTAAAAGGATTCCTGAATATCTCCAAGGCCAGCAGATATCATTTTATCTGGGAACGAGGCAGGAGGACGACATAGTACATTGTCTAATTATTTTTACTGCTTTGCAACTGTTTTGGGAAAAACAATCCAGAAAGAAGATTATTCCCGTGCAGTCAGAGCCATCAGAACTACAGAACCACTAGGATGGACATCCTGATTGACAGGAGAAAGCTGGAACAGGCGACAACAGAGAAAATCATCGTAGGACAGACATTTTGATAAATATTACTGGAGCCAATTTATTATTAACACAGTGGGACAGCTTTACATCTTGCATCACACTTTTCACAGCCCTTATGGTAAACATGCCATATCTGACAATTACAAGATGAAAACAAAGACCTCACTAACTCTCTACTAGCCCTGCCTACTCTGTTAACTCTCTCCAAACTTCAGCCAGGCAACTAAACGAGCATATAGAGACACAGGTATGTGTGCTGAGACACAGAACATAATTCCAACAGCATCCCACACGAGTTCCAAAGGTTACACCATCTGCGGTGCTGATTTCTAAAAGGCTTTACAAAGGAGAGCGTTGCAGAAGTGGAGAGTTGTTAGTACAAGAGAGAGGATCAACTGGAATACCAGCTAAAGGGAAGAGAAGTAAAATTTTACCGGGCTCGAAATATCGCTCTGCCTGATCATTCAGGCTGCTGTGACACAGAAGTACAGCCGTGACAGGAGCGGGCGCTGGTATCACAAACCAGAGAGCATCAGGACAGAAGAATCCCGTATAGTTTTTATTTTGTGAATTGGTTGACACACACCTTCTGTTTTTACAGAGACACCATAATAACGTGCAATAACAAACCACTCTCTCTGCTGGCTTCTGGGATTAACTGTCTGATGGACCTCAGAACTAATCATATTTTCAGCCGATTCACACAAAATAGCTCCCGTATTATTTTAGGGATAACGAAGCGTAAGATGGTCTCCTCAGCTCACTAAGTCAAGTCCTCTGCTACTTGTACACAGAGATACATTTCAGAATGAAATACTGTGCGAAATCCTGTGCCCAAAGTGATTTTTTTTTATTATAATGTCCGTGATATCTCCCTAATTTCACAGCTATATTATCAGCTTCAGGGTTAAAAAACAAAAAGCAGACAAGCCACGGGATGATCTTAGCCAGGAGATTTTATTTGATTCAAACATTTATTTTCCCTCCACTTCCTGTTGAAAGTATTGCAGGAAACAAAACTGACATGCACAAAGAGCATTCAGAGAGACAAGAGGGAGATGCAACAAAAATCAGGCAAGTGAACGAAGCTAACAGAGTGTTCTTGTCTCTTGGAACCCACCAGTAAAACGCCTGTTAGCACGTATTCCAAAACTATGTCTTTCTTGTGTGAAGGAAAGAATTAATGTTAAGCACAAAGTATTCCTTGTGGTTTATTCTCACTACGTGATATGTTGGGTTATGTGGATTTGGAAAAAAAACAGGATTTCTTTACAAAGCCTTCTGTGCACCAGTCTTAACACAGGTTTAGAAGAGACTAAAACCCACAAACTGCACTTTTAATATTTAATTTAGGAATCTCCTTTTTTTTGTAGCTCCCTTAAAAACACCATTTGTGGACACATTGATAACATTTTGGAAGTTTCACCTGAAAAACAAAGGAGTAGCCCAAATTTTTGACAAAAATCTACACTAAAGTTTAGATCACGTGGGTTTCTTGCTCGGTTACTGCCAGTTTTCATTAGAAGGTGAAGGGAATGTTTAAAATTGGTCAAGTAACATGAGGATTCTGTTGACATGTTTTCCGCCCCTGTGTGTATGTACTATGCTTTAAAGGAACCTCTAAGTAACTCTTGGTTGTCCTAAAGACTTTGGTCAAACAACTCTGGAGGACACAATTTATTTCACTGAAACACAACCGATCTAAAGCAAGAACCTTTTAAGGGCTTTATTAGTACAAAGAAATCACTTTTTTGACCTTCTGTAGCTGTAAAACACATGCACCACTGTCTTTTCAGAAAAAGAGGGTATATATTTCACTATGGATGGTTGCAAGGGAGGGAAAAAAAAAAAATCAAACTAAAGAGAATGATTATTTCCTGTTCTAACCTCAGGGCATCCCCAAATCCACCCTCCTTTTTTGTGATGTGTCATCTACGGTTCTACTTTTTAAGCATCCATATTTCTACTTTGACCAGCACTGACCAAATTTTGCGACTTGACCAAAATTTGTCTTTAAGCTTTCAAGAAATAATCATTTCAGTTAATAGAATTTCACAGGATACACCAACACAAGGCTTAGGGCCATCTGGATCGTAACTCACAGGATAGGAAGAAAGGCAGTTTCTGTGGTTTGGGATATTTAAGTTCATTTACAAACTGCCACACATAGTTAATAAAATTGATCCTGAGTGTAATCCTGGCCCATCCACACTCAAGCTCTTACCCATTTCACTGGACTAAAGATCAGCACAGTTGTTCTGAACAACTCTTTCTCCACCTCTCTGTAACACTCAAATTTCTACTTACAGACACAGAACAACATCAGTGCAAACTGCAAAAGTCTGCACATTTCACAGCCGGTACGACTCAGCAACAAACTTGTCTGCTCACACAAACAGAGCACTCACAAAGGAACTCGGCGCCTTTGAGAGAAACTCATTCACTTGAGGAATTTTCCTATTTTTTGTCATCTTCGTTCAATGGACACTTAACGTTCCGTTCTGATGAAGCGTAATTAAAAAGTCATCAGCAAGTGCAGGGGACGACTGGATCCACCTGGGAATAACAAAATGCACCTATGTCTTTGTGCCACTTACTGCCAGGGTTAAGGATAGGTCTGCATTTTCCTGAACGTTGCGTTGGTAATAGTGAGCCGCGTAAGCCTCGCTCCGTAGTAATCTATAATGTAACTAGAGCCGTCAGAAGGTCCAACGATCTACAAGAGAAAAAGAACCAAGACTTTTCAATACGAAGTGAAATATATACTTTGTGCTAACGTCTCAATTACTGCTAATTTTCCCATCATAAAATTAGTCATGCTTAATTAGTCAAACAGAAACTAGATTTATTTTGAAGTTATGCTGTAGTTTAACTATTTTAGCGAGCACAGTCTCTGAAGGAACGTTTCCCTAGGGCTTCTAATCAACCAAATTACACAGCCAGGCGCTGGTACTAGGTTAAGACGATGAGGATTTGAGTCACAAAAATCAGGCTAACAAATGAGTGGGCTCCCAACCACTTTTCTTCAACAAAGGAGGGTAGGCAGGAGAGAATTAGGCTGATGACAAGTATCTTTGAAATACTGCACAGGTAAGGAATGGAGGGAAGGAGAGGAGATCATGGCTTTTTTGTTCTGGAAATGCTAAATTGATATGGGGTCACCAGGGAGATGAATAAGGAGAGATGAAAGATACTCTCAGCTGTGGCTGTAAGTGATCTGAGGCAAGATCACTGTGACAGCATAGAAAGGAATTTGAGAATGTATATGCTTTAAAAGACATATATACAAAGAGGCACACTTTTACAATATTTTTCTATAAACCCACATCAACAATTTCTGTAACTGCAGAGCAGTGCCATTTAAGTTCACCACAGGCAATCTGTCATTCACGCTAAATGGGTGCACTGTAGAGTAAGACAATTTGGCAATTTCACGATGTCAAAAGATGTCACCCCAGCCGGGGATTTAACCATCCTGAATTCTACAGTCACAGCTCACAGGTGATACAGGACTTGTATTTGGAGGAGAGGCAGGAAAAAAAAAAAAGTCTTCTCTCGTGCACGCTTGCACAGACACCCCACGTGATGGGCACCATCAGTATAAAGCACATGCAAACGCAGAAGTTCAGGATTCTGGGAGCAGGAGGACACCTCACGCAAAGTCCAACACCCTGTGTCACAAAGATTTCACTGGTTCCGACAGAGTGAATTTATGGTGCTACAGCTTCCAAGCTATTCATGATGGATACTTATAGATAGCTAAGCCAATTTTAAATTCAAACAGCACAGATATTGGTATTTTGTGTCTATATTCTTCAACATCCATCAACAGAGCTAAAATAAATGCCTTTATTTTGCAACATGCAAAAGTTCTTAAGGCTAAAGTGTTAACAAAAAATTAGCAATCAAATAAAAACTTTAACAAACACCAATTTGTACCCTGCTTTGAAAGCTCTGACTTACCTGCATTGAAATAAGTATGAAATCAATTAGGCTACCAATTCCACAAAATCCTACAGTGCAGAACTTTAACAAACCTAAAAAAGGAAAATAAAGTTTAACTGTAGCTTTAAGCTAGTGACTATGAAGTTCATAGGTTTCTGGGGGCAATCACAGCCCAGCTCTCTCCCCATCCTGCAAAATATATCTAGAAACAGATGTGATTAAAGATCTTTCATTATCAGAGGAAAAAAAAAAAACCAAACCACATATTCATTATTTCTACATCTTGAATACACTTTAATGATGTTAACAGATAAATATTTTTAAACAAGAAAAGGCAAAAGCTGATAACCAAGTTACAGGAAATTTTTCTTTCTTTGATTGAGGCACTTGAGCTGCAAAATTTACTTATGAATAGAAAGAGACCTTCTACCATCTTATGAGCTGCAGCACATGCTGATTTGATTTTCAGAACACACTACTTTGGAGAACAATCCTTTGGACCATTTTTACATTTTTGCTGAAATAGGGATTTATTTTGAATAGATATAAATATATAAACACGCCTTTTAAACTGGTATTCAAAAATGCTACTTTTACATGAATAAATGAAAGATTAATAGAAAATATATGGGATGAACACTAACAGATAAATGTTTCATTGAAAGTTGCCACGCAAGGCAGACTTCATTTGGAAAATGCCTTCAGAAGGAGGATGTCTTAATTTATTATTTTTTTTTAAAATCAATAATCTTTTGTACAATGAACACTATAGATATTGTAATACTTCAGCTGAGCTGGGCAAACATCGATGTTATTTTGAGAATGAGATACTCATTGTGAAGCCACTTTTCTTTTTACCCAGACACAGACAGTATGAAGAGGACTGCGGATCTGTCGCACCTCGGTCAGTTCCAGGCTACGCTGTACAGGGACAACACAGTTCCTTGCTAAAAAGCGAATCCTTACTGTGCTTGCAGGGGCCAGCACGCTTCGGAGGCAAGAGAGAAGCACGTCGATCACACAGGCCAGTGGGGCGTTCCCAGAGCACCTCTTCCTCCAGCCACAAGTTGTGTTCTGCTGCACAATCCCTGCTAAGAACACCTCGCAGCTGGTGTCTAAAGAACCAGCCTGCTCTGGTCAAACACCTCAAGGTCTCCAGACATTCGCCTCCTCTTCTGCGCTCCCCCTCCCTCAGAAGCAGCAATCTGTCCCATATACCACCTCCTCTCCCCCATGCCCTGTTTATGAGGCTGCTGACGGAGGAGAGTTGAGGAATAACTGCAGAAAGGCTGCAGGAAGAGCATTCCACTGCCCAGCTACAGCTCCCATAGCCGACGAGATGAAACCTGCCTGATTTATCAACTCCAGGGAGACCGTTCATAATCTCTCTGTGGAACAACACAATAGTCAGAAAGAACAGAGAAAAATACCTAATGACCAAGAAGATGAAAGTGTAGTAGCAGGATGGTCTTTCAGCTGCTTAGAAGAAAAGCCTACGTGCATATTATAACTAAAGCGGTGCTACTTAAACACGGAGGAAAAAAAAACCAGTATATTGTTGTTTAAAGCAACTTGTTCCCAGTGGCTGACGTGCAAGACTTGCGGCAGCTGGATGAGTTAGCCTGGGTATCAGAACAGGCAGCAGCATAACGAAACACAACGGAAAAGCCAGCTAAAGAAACGGCAGCCTTAGGAAACAACAGTTAAAGACGATGAAATAACGTCAAACTCTCATGAACAGTTACTTTGTTATTACTTGCACCAAGTGCAGTCCCCCATTTAAGGTATTTATTTGTGACACTCCTTATCTCCTCTCGAGCTCTGGTCCTGAACCTCACAGCCAGTTGGCATTTGAGGAGCCCAGCAGTCCTCTTGCTATTGCTGGTTCTAGCAGCAGCTCCAGTTCACTTGAGGAACTGGCTGCTCCACTATGTTACTGGATGTAGAAGAGCTGTTCCTGAACCTGGCGTGTATTTCTGGAGTGCAGGGTAAAGTTGTGGTTTTTTTCTTCCTCCTCACTTCCCTCCCCACAAGCAGATCACACTGAGAAAATAAAAACTGCTCTAAAGCATGGAGGGAAAAAAGAGTGTTCTTATGCAGTAATAACTTATGGTTTAGTTCACAGTGTGTGGGAGAGGAACAGGCTGCCTTCCTGAGTTCTTCATATAAAATATCTTGTTTGTATTTGTGCACACTTTAAGCAAAAGAGAAGGGAAAAAATAAACCAAAGAGCATTACAGTCTTCATTACACTTGCATAAAATATTTCAATGCTATTAACCTTTCCTAGGCTTTTTTTGCCAAGGCATGGATGACCTCAAAACCCCCCAGTCAACGACTGCCAAGGCATCCAGTCTATTGGCTTTTATTCCTTTTTTCTTTTCTACTCTTACCTATTTGCTTTTGTCATCTTCACCTTTCAAAAGCTTGAAAACTTGACTTTGGAAGAGTTTAAGTCTTTTAACTTTGGATACTGGCTACAGCATATTCCGGTAGTGTTAGCAAGCGTGAGCCATAAAGAACGTCTATATAAGAACGGAGCATTTAGGAATCTATATTACTACAATATATTACAAAATAATTACTGCAAGTTATTGTTCCAAATCCAATGGTCGAACAAAAAGGTGCACCTTATTGATCGCTTCCAAAAAATGTATCTTTTTGTGAAACAGATGGACAAAGTAAATGCTAATTATAGAATCTCAGGGAAAAAAAAAAAAGACACTGATGTTAATACAACATTATCAAGAAGGACAGATAATGTCAAAAAACCAAGGGTTTGCATTTAACGGGGAGAAACTCAAGAAGTGGCAGTATCATGTGTAGCTTTTTCCAACTCACAGACTCAAATTTACTCCATTTGTCCTGCTCAGAAACAAAGCTAGTGGAAGTAGTTCTAACATACAAAGGTATTTCCATCATCTAAAAGCCAGCGGCACCATCACCCTGGGAATCGGGTCCTAAAAACACGAACTGCAAAGTAACTGTCAAGTTTGTCTGCTGTTTTCCTGGGAAAATCAAGCATTAAGTCGTTGGCACATGAGTCAAACCCACTTCTGTTTCAGTGTCCCACAAAAAACGCTGCAGTAAACGTCAATGCAAAGGATGGAAAGGAAAACTAGGAATAGCAATAAGCAGGTTTGCTTATTAGGATTTTTTCTGTTGCACAACTATATATCCATTTGTCACCACGCACTCCAACAGAAGAGCAGGCTGAGGATACTGCAGGGTTTTATCTTACTTGGCAATAAAGTAAGGAATCTGGTTGTAAATATTAAAACTGTGACTGTCAGCCTTCATTGCTCAAAATAGAAGTATACACATACAACTCAGGCACAGCAATAAGCTTTACCTCAAAGAAAAAAAAGAAATAAACTTACCTAATGCAGGATAGCCCAGATAAAATCTATCTGCTCCCAACCATCCAAGAAACAAGGACAGAGCCACTGCCACTTTGTAGGAGTACCCATTTCTGCCAAAAGAAACAAGTAACGTAGACAATGACTGCAAAATGTATTCACTCATACCTTTGAGAATTCAAGCAGTGACTCATTTGCCTGCTGCTTCAGTTTGGAAAAAATAAAAAAACAAACTCCACCAACAGACTTGTTATTTATCTTCAATTAACGGACACAGAATTGATAATGCTAAGCTTTCAAATTGGGGAGGCATCCTCCATAAAGCAACCTCAGCTGTGGCAACACAAGTATACTCTTGCAGAATACAGATTATTCTGGAACTAAATCATGATTTCTTGTCAAGACATAATTCAGTTGCTGATACATTCCCAGTTTCACAGAGTACTTCCTAACAGCCCAGCCCTGCTGAGACGACCCCAGGAAGCTAAGAGGGGGATGCACACTGTCTGTAGGCATTAGTCTCACATGCAGCCAAATCGAGAGGAACAGGATAGACAGGTGAGATGTCAGCCATGACAGTAATTGCAATGAGATCTGAAGGAGAAACGAACCATGGCCACTGCTTGAAGAAGCTGCAGGGAGGATTCAACAGAAAGGGCAAGTCGTGTATCCATTTACTACACTCTAAAGGTAGTAAATGGCACAAACTCACAAATGAAGCACACCGCTGACGGTACCAAGGTGTACAGGGGTACTCTAAAGTTAGCATAGCATGGTTAGTCATACAAAATACAGATACAACAGACTTTTTGAGATTTGTACTAATTGGCACCATTCTCGCCAACAGCTGGAGGGATGGGGCCACGCAACCACCTGTAACTTTGAGTTGCTGCTGATGTGAACTTCATACTAACAAGCTAGAAACGTGGAGCTACCAACACTCGAGCCTGCCGCATCCTTTGCTCCGTTGGCAAGCAGCTAGCTTCTGAAAAGAAAAGCAACCCCAAATGTAATTAGAACTTTTAAAATATTCAATAATTCACTGTTTTGATACGTGTACTACTATGTGCCAGCAATTTTTTAATAAGCCCAAATTAAACTCTTGGTTGACAGTTGAATAAAACATAAGAGTTTCACAAAGACAGTAGCCGAGAAAGGTCCAAGCACCTTTATTAAGCATTTTCAATGCCAAATAAAGATCTACCTTTTTGCTTATTATCTAGATTTACTGACCTTAAAACTTAATGGCAACATTAGGTGATTAAATCATGACTCTTACCTCAATATTTGTTACTTAGCGCTTATTAGCAACACAGACCATACTGGGCATTCCTGGAACCTACTGTAATGTAAATGATCATCTTTAGAACTGTCTTGTTTCCACTGTGAAGAGCACTAATGGTTTTATTTAAACGTTGAGGTAAACCGTTGGGAATTGTTTATCAACTACAAAGTGTCAACAACCCTCCAAGGACACTAAAGCATAAAGGGAGCTCTTACAAAACGAGGTGGGGACACAGTTTAATTTGAGATGCTCCTGACCAAAACTAGTAACAAACTATGCACCCAGATGCTTTTAAAAGCAGAACAGTCCGCAACCTATTCAACATCAAACTGACGTGCAGAAGAAATCTTGTATGAAGTGGAAGCACGTGAATACTCTAACAAGGCTGCATCCACTCCTTATTTCCTGTGTCTTACTCTTTCAGTAAATACATGTTGAAGACTAAACCAGTGAGTAGGAAAATAACACATCCCAGGCATCAAAATGAATTTCTACAATTGGGTAGAAGATGCAATTTCTCTTCGCTTCCTCTTCTGATCTTTTCTTGCTTCTGAGCCTCATGCAAGCTCTATTTGTTTCTGCATACATTTCTTCCAGCTGCCATGTTAACATTTTCTTCCAGCGCTTCCACACCAGTTGGTATTTGCAGCTAATGCTGCAGGTCACAGAAGTTGCTGTGCTCTTTTGGGGTCTCCTAACACTGCTCAAAGACCTGTCTACACTGAGCTCAATGAATTTCACAGGCTGCCATTTCATGGATGGAACATGCCTGGAACAGCAATACTAGGACAATGGACGTGTCAAGTCTGCAGAATCAGGGCTTGTGCATATTAAGCAAAATAGATTACAGAGTGTCAAGTTGGAGAATTCAGGAATTTGGCAAAAAAAAAAAAAATCTACCTCTAAAACATTGAATTAAAACCAAACCAAAGCAATCTTGACTCCCAGGACTTCTCTGGTGGAGCAACCTTATTAGCACTTACAAGCTTTCCTTGAAGTAATATGAGGAGCAACAAACCTGAACACATCCAGTTATACACACATGTAACATCTCCTGGTCTTGCTCTATAATAACTGGATCACAGAACTGTTATCTGGACTTCTGCGAAATTACAGTTTTGGCTAAGGACGACTTGTTGCTTTGTCCTTTCCAAGAGCTAGGGATAGAGATTAA
Source organism: Eurystomus gularis (assembly GCA_013400335.1). Classification (NCBI taxonomy): domain Eukaryota; kingdom Metazoa; phylum Chordata; class Aves; order Coraciiformes; family Coraciidae; genus Eurystomus; species Eurystomus gularis. The sequence goes on along the minus strand of VZZY01022075.1, from coordinate 578,905 downwards.
CCCGCTGTCCCCATGCTAGGACAACCCTGCTATGGGAAGATGCCTCCTGAGACCAATTTTCTCGTTAAGTGATACGCGGTTATTTCTGCCAGAAGACAGTTTCCATCAAAACTCAAATAAGATGCTGGAGAATCTCCAAAAAGCAGTAGAAAGGGCAGGCCTGTTGTCGTAACATTAAGCTGGAGATTCCTGCTTAAAATAATGTTGCTAACACTCAGGTAACATCCAAAATGCTTTATAAAAGGCTCATATAACAACTGGTGATTAGACCACTTTTTAAATGAGCATACACGTGAAGGATGGTAATATTAATCTTGCTAATTTTGATTAGCTTTGGGGCTTTATCAAGCGCATGCTTGCGTAACTCGTTCTGCATTCACAGTTGTATTTTACTGGAGTTTTCAGCAAGCCCACAAGGATCCTCTACCCCTTCTGCCATACTAGCAGTCATGGGAGCAGAGAAGCCACAGCAAGTTCTTTTGGTAGTGTAACCATTGATTCTTTAATCATAAATAATAGTCACTATCAAGAAACAGACATCAAAAGAAGGACGAAATTTTTCTAGCAACGTAGATTTTTTTAATTAATAAATGGAAAGAAAACCTACATTTAAAAAACATTTCTAGAAAATATACTAAACCAGAAGTATACATACACAAAAAACTCCCAACTGTAAGAATCACTGTCTACTCCAAAAAGGAGGCCATCTTATTAAACTAATATAGCTCATCTTATTCTCAGTCCCCATCACAGATGTGACTGAAATGCAATTGTTTCCGGACAAAAATGTGACTGAAGTCTAGTTTGCTAGCATTTAAATTTGATTAGACGTAATAATATGTTTTCTTCAATTTGCTGAGCTTTGACTGTTGAGAAGACTAAATACGGAGAAAATATTTATAAAGCTAAGAAGCAGAGCTGTACTTCTGAGTCAGGCAAATGATGGAGCAGTATCACATCAGAGTTATTTGCCCACTAGAGTGATAAGGAATATCCAGCAAATACTGGAGTTTTAATTTCCAAAGATTCCAGCAGGACAAAAGAAAAAGGCTCCTGCGTGACTCCCACAAAAAGGAGAAACAAATGGTACTGGCAGGTGTTGGCTGATCATTAGCATTGGCCAGTTGGAACATTTATTGGTATCCAGAGCTCTGCACTGCTCACAACGTCCTTTAGAAAAACTTGCTCCATCATTTTCACGGTTTGGAAACAGGCTCTTAAAAGACACAGAGGATTTGATGAAATATAAAGGTTGTTTAAAAATAGAGAACAGGTCAAGCAAAAGAGATTTTCTGGGGAACTGGGGAGAGACTTAAACTCTCCCAATATTCATGCGTACTACAACTTAAGCTGCAGCTCCAGGCACACTTTAAACTGGCACGAACCCACACTGCCACTAACAGAGCAGCACAGCCCAGCCTTCCTTCCTCCACTCTTTCTTATCCTTGAGTTGCCCTCATCCTCACGCTGGCACAAGCACTCGAAGCGACCGTATTGTGACTCAAACTGGGGAACTGATCCAAGCTAGTTCGCACCCAGATCAGCTCCCTGACTCAGTGTACGGTGGGTATGTCGGGGGAAGGGATGGAGAGGTGTCCCCAGATGGCTCCTTGCAGCAGCTGTGTGGATTTTAAGCATATGTGAAATGTAGCCTTAGCATTTGGGGAAGATTTTTGCCAGGGTAAAGTACTAAGTAAAGCAAAGGTAAAATCCAAAGTAAAGCACAGACACAAACGTAACTAAACAAACAAAAAAAGCATCCAAGGCAGAGACAAATTTACTTATAAACATGCACGTTGTATCCTTATACTATTTATAGTTTTTATTACAGCATGAAGTACTGGGCAACACGTGTATGGTTCCACCCTCTCTTTTTTCCTCTGTACTACAGTATTTTAGAAGAATGTCAACGTGAAAACAAAGATAAACTATTACAAAAAACAAGAGCGTACTTACACATTGCGACATGCAATGGGCTTGTAAAATCCAACTTCATGTCCTGTAAAGACCTTTTCTATGCCAAGGTGATCCTTGCAAGTAATATTTGGTGCTGGCAGACACTGAACTGAGGACAAAAAATTATTTGAAATCAAGCAGTAACTGGTTGGGTATTGTAGCATTTTCCTGACAAGACACGAGTGAAACAAATGCGGCTTTGAGCAACCTGGTCTAGTGGGAAGTGTCCCTGCCCATGGCAGTGGGGTTGGAACTAGATGAGCTTTAAGGTTCTTTTCAACCCAAACCATTCTATGATTCTATGAAATGAAGTTCTACTGTGCAAGTCTCGATAGAAAGCACTGTACACACACACATATTACTTCCTTAAATATTTTTTTAAAGCCAGTCCTGTGACTAACTTGTATTTTTTAACTTGGTACATATGAAGCAAAATACAAAAACCTAATTGTTGCCCTAATTCCATTGTGATTTCCATTCTGGCTCCAATAGGAGTCAATGGGAAGCCTGAACCTGACGTACAGAAAACATTTCCATCACGAGGACAGTCAAAGACTGGAACAAGTTGCCTGCAGAGGCAGTGCCATCACCATCCTTGGAGGTTCTCAAGATCTGCCTGCGCAAAGCCGCAAGCAGCCTGGTCTGAGTTCAGTGCCCGTGCTGCTTTGAGCAGGAGGTTGAAGTATACGACTTCCTGAGGTCTCTTTTAACCCAAATTATTCTATTATTCTGAGATAAGGCTTGACTCTTAAGAGAAGCAAAGTTGAGATCACAGCAAAAAGTGACATCTGCCAGAAGTTTGCAATGTATTACCAAAACATTAGTCACTCTCCAGTGCTGAAGTCTGTTGTTTTAAAGAGACAAATCCCAGTCCTTTACCCACTTTCTGTCCCTTTTTAGTACTTTTGAGTCCTGTTGGTTAATTCCAACAACAAAACTACAAGCCAGGTTCAACATTTCTTTCCAGATTTTCCAGTATACACCCAGACAAGAGGACTAGGATTTGGATATATATTTTAAATCTCTATCCATATTGCATAGGGGCCAAAAAAAAAAATTTAATTAATTAATTAGAGTTAAGTCTGGACTTTACAGCTATAAAGTCACGGATAGTACTGATCAATGTGCCTGATGTAAGACAACCACAAAAAACCCCCCAAACATTCTTTCTTGTAAAAAATTAAGCAACCCACAGCAGTTAAATACATCTATCTAGGAAAGGCCACAGTTTTCTTCCTCGCGTCATGCCAGTAAGATTCCAAACCTGCAATTCAATGAGGCTACTTGGATGCTCTGAATTAAACCCCTACGTGTTTGGGTGATGGATACCAGAAAGGTGCCCAGATCACGCTTCAAGCATGATCCAGAAGATTAACTTTTTATTGCTTAGATAATACCGAAAGAGGAAGTGGGGGGACTGTGGGGAAAATCTAAAAACTGCTGCGTGTGTAGAATACTCTATGCAGGCACAGAAAACAATGTTAATTAATTTACCAGCTTTCCCCACTCTGAAGCTTATCTCCTGTCCAAATGTGCGATTTATTAAAATACAATCACACGGTAACTAGTTGGACAATTAGCAATTTGAGCTGTGATCAATCTCAAACTACAGAATATTCTTTCTGTTCGCTAACTGGATGTTTATAATCAGGGACATGATGTCAATGGTAACATAAAGCACTGAATAACTTTTTAAAAGGATCAATTTTGCATAGTACTTTCATTCAGTTTCTGAAGTATTTGGAAAACCTTCACTACTCGTGAGCATCCCAGTGCAGAAAATTATTCAGCATTTATGGAACACAAAATATGACAGGCAACAAGCATACACATGTATTTTAAACATCAGTGCACATAAAGTGAAACCGCTGTGCTATTAGCTTACACAGAGATTATTTGTTTCGATGCCTAAGAACATCAGAAAAGCTAAACATATGTAGTAAAGCAAGTGATCAATTTAAGCATTTTGCTGTTGTACTCCAAAGCACATCAGACCTTAACATCAGAATAAACGTGTTTTCAAAACAGAGCCTCATGGCACCAAAAACACGAGGATGGAAGGCACCATGTTTCCTTAAAAAAAATAAATTAAAAAATAGTAGATTTCAAGGTCTGTTCTGTCACATGTCAATTCTTCCAAGTATATGCAAAATTAGTATGAGAGGAATGGTTTGTTTTAATCACATAAGCGCAGGGCAGAGCCTAGAGGATATAATAGACATTGAAGAGATTTACCAGAAACCTCACTTACAAACGTACCAATCAGAGACAACGTATTTATTAATTTTTAGTAAAGCATCCAATCCACAGAAGTGTTTTAGGCTTTCATACTAATGATATTACTAATCTCATGTTTTATAAAGCTCATCTAGCAGATACACAAATGCATAAATTGAACACTTCCTTGGAAAATGTCATTACTGGCAATATAGAAGTTAGAAATCCTTACCATATGCTGTGTGATTCGTACAATTCATTGGCTCTTGTGTACTATTATCTATTTTAGGCTCTTCGCACATATATGTTCAGGTAATTGAGGAAAACATTTTTCATATCAAACACTACAACAGGTTTAACAGTAATTTATTCCACCCTCTTTAAACCCTGAGGATTTAAGATGCACCTTGATGTTAGTTCTTCCCCATCCCCCAAAATAGGAACAGCACATTACCATACAGCAAATCTGCTAATCCAATTTAATACACCAATATATCGCATAAGCTCCACGTTTAATTAGTGCTGCAGTCAGCACAACCTAAAGGAACTACAATATTTATCAGTCACAGCCTCTCTATTTGAAGGCAGCAAGGTAGCACACCTAATCTAGTCTTCTTCACTTATTCCAACATCACGGTAGCTTCAAGATGAGGCATTTGGTTGAGAAGATGAAATCTACAGTAGCACACAACAGTCAAAGAACACCCCAAAAGGAACATCTGAAATGCCAGGAATTTGGACTAGAAAAACCCTGAGCGGGAACTTATTTCCAGAGGCTGGAACTCCCACAGCCAAGTAAAGCAGGAGATGAAGTTAACTTTTCCAGGATTTGCTTTCCTGACACTTCTGATCTGCAGCTACATCAATTAACTGTCAGCTACCATCAACAAACACTTTCCGGGAAGGCCTGACATGCCTTTGGAGAGTCGGGAGCTTCGCAGCTAGAGTCTAACACCTGCGCCCCGCTCCTCTGGACTGTGGAGGAGGACCCACGTTGTGCAAAGCCACCGCTCTCACTCCCGTGTCCTGCAAAAAATAAGAAGGTGGAGGGGGTGGGGGAGAGCGGTCTCTCATCCCATGGGACTGGCTCTTTCAAAATCGGGGAGACTGGCCAAACCAGCGCGCAGGCACACTGGGTACACCCTCCAAAATGAACCTAGGCCGCTGCAGCCGGGCCCTCCCCTCCTCCCTCCAGCTGAGACCCCCCTCGGGGCTCCTGACTTGAGGCTTTCCCTGACACCCGAAGGACCCCCCCGCCCTGTCAGGCATCTCACACCTTCCACCTCCCACTTCCTCTCCCCCCGAGGCGGCCGGGCAAGCGGCCTCCCCTCAGGCAAACCGGGCCCGGGGCAAGGCTCCGCCGGCCCCTCCGCCCTCCCGGGCCCCATCGCCATAGCAACCGGGCCCCCGCCGCCCGCCCCACCCCGGCCGCGCTCAGGATATTGCCCCAGCCTCAGCTCGTCGCACTTGAGCGGAGGCTCCGTGCCCGCCGCCGCTCCCTCCAC
>VZZY01022075.1:548985-570115 GCA_013400335.1 Eurystomus gularis | reverse complement strand
GGCGGTGGAGCCGGGGAAGGGCGGCGGGGCGGCTCTCGGCCGGGTGCCCGGGAGGGGAGGCCTCGCTGCTGCCCTCGGTGGCCCCGGAGCTGCAGGTGGGGTGTTGGGGAGCGGGCGTCTCTCCCTGGCAGGTAGAGTCAGCCTGTGGTGAGGGCTTTTCTGGAGTTTAATTCCTTCTTCGGACTCGGAGGCTCTGTGCTAGCGCTTGGTTGTGGCGTAGATCCTCGGGAGAAGCGTTTCCTACCGTCGTCTCGCTTCCTGAGTGCCTGACCTGTGTCTCGGTGTGAACCCCACCATGGTCAGGACACCAGCCTGACCCCTGTCTTGATGTGGACACCAGGACACCAGCCTGACCCGTCTCGATGTGAACACTGCCATGGTCAGGACACCAGCCTGCGCTTGCCCGGAGACTCCCGCCTCAAAGCCCTTTAGGTTTCCTGCGCTGAGGGCCTTGGTGGCTCCCTGACACCCCGAGTAAAGGCTGGGGAGAGCAGGTGAAGGTTTTCTGGGGCGCAGGAGTCACCTTAGTGTGCCATGTTATTGTGCAAACAGTTTCCATTGCTTGGAGAGGCAGTGTCATGATGTGGAGAGGAGGTGCTTGGGGAGTAACACACCGTTTGCAACGCTTTCTGTCAGCGCCTGAGGTTCTTTACAAAGCAGGATTTTACTTTAAGAGTGATTAATAGGAAAACAGTTCTTTTGCGTTCCTTGTAAATTTTTGGAGCTTAGAAGTTCAGCATGGTTCCAGGTCTAACAACTCTGTTCGCCCATGGAGTGATTTGTTAATCTTGTACACCATCATCATAGTGACTTTAGGATTATGGGGGTTGGAACTAAATTATCTTTAAAGTCCCTTTCAACTCAAACCGTTCTATGATTTACAGGCTAATTTCAGTAGAATATAACAATATTTAGATCTCAGAAACAAGTTTTCCACGAGCTTTGTGAGAACAGGCTTCTGAGACCATCCATGTTGTTGCTCCACGGAGGGTGGCTTTGGCGTGAGCTCACCCTTCCATTAGACATCAGAGAACCCAGACTGATGCTTTCCTAGAGGCTGAAGTCCACAGGAATTCAGGTTCTGCTTGTTAAAAGTTAGCATGCCTTAAGAGTGAGTAAGGCTCCTCTTGATCTGCATGGAGAATGCTACTCACAGATGCAGAGTTTGGTTGGTTGGGGTTTTTTTTTCGCTTTCCTCCTCTTGTGGTCACTAAATCATATGTAACAACAGGACACAGCTTGCCCATGGAGCAGTTTTTTTGGATATTTAACAGTATTGAGCTTTGACCTGCTTTACCCTGGCAATGTGGGGTGTTTTTGTGTTCAGGTACTCGCGGCACTCTTTGGTTGTTTCCTTCTTTCAAGTGCCTGGAGCAGTCGGCACGTGCTCTGTAGCACTCGGTATAAATAACCGCAGCGTTACGCAGAAGAGCAGGTTTTGGTGGTTTCATCTGAAAGGTGTGTGTGTGTCTGTGCTGAGCTTGGTTGGACTGAATTCTTCTGTATGTTACCAGGATGGAAATCTGAGCATAACGTGTAGGACAGCGGAATACGTGTTAGAATAGTGTTGTTATTTCGCAGTAGGTAGTTGCTTGATGGTGTGTAAGTGATACAGTTTTTAATATCTGAAGTTACAGGTGATGCTGGGTTAGGACAATTTAGGATTAAGATCACACTAACTAATGCTGTTTTCTCTTTCTCTTGCCATTTTCAAATTTTAAACTGTTTGAGCTGAAATTTTGCAAGTCAGAGATCGCCCTGATGAGGAAGGTGATACGCACCACATCGGTCGCTCCTGATAACAGGGCCAGGAAAAATGACAACCACATTCGTGTGGAAAGGTGACTTTGAATTGGGATGTCCTCTTGGCTGTTCCTGTGGCAGGCTGCGCAGCTTGGCTGTGCTAAAAGCCTTTGAAAAAGAGCCACAGTTATCACTTGTGCACTGGTGTTTAACGTCCCAAAAGGCTGCACCCACGATGAGTGGGGATAGCCTCCCATGAGGCAGGACTTTCTCTGCAGACACATCTCCTGGAAGGACAGGGGTTGTTGGAGGCCATGTTGAAGGACGTAGGGCAGAAGCAGTTGTAGCTGTGGGGAGAAATGGGCAGAAGAGTCTCTGCTGGCTGTGTCCTCCTCCACTTGTTTCTGTCTTTCAGCAGCCCTTTGTGAAGGGCAGGTGTTTGTCAAGGCCACTGCCAGGGGTGTCTATCGTGTTCCTCTCTGGCTCTGGGACGTGCCAGGATTGAGCACCCCGTGTCTGCATGCAAGTGGCAGGCGTCTGGCGGCGGGGTGATGGCAATGGAAGACTTAAACCTTTCAGCTCTTCTGATGACCTCTGCTGGCATCAGCATGGGGGAATTCCTTTTTTCTTAGTCTGCTTTTGAAGAAGATCCAAGACTTAGGATTTCACGCAAAACCTTATGAAGCTTTCTCGCTCCCTCCGATGCCTTGAGTTCCGTTCTCAGAACAGAAGACTGCAAAAACCCTGATGCACACTGTGCTGGGGTACGGTGGTTTTTTTTTCTGGTGTTGGAAAACACTAAACTTTCTGAAATTCATTATTTTCTCACTAATTTTATAGTTATATTGGGAGTTGTGACATAAATTTGGAACGGAGGTTTGCAGTTTTGCCTACTGATAAGATAAATAAGTGGCTGTAGAAATCAGAGAACAGAGCTAAAAGGAAGTTGAATTGTGGAGTGGGCGAACTAATTTTAACAAGACAACCCAAAGTGTTTTGGATCACTCGTGTAAGTTTTCGCCTAGGACTGAACCTCCTAATTTAGCAACTGTCTGATGCCACCCTCCTCAAATTTAATGTTGGTGTTTGGAAACTGTTTGATAATAAGCTGTTTGGGCCCCTAAACATGAACAGCTCAACAGTAGATGGAGTTGTGTGTTTCTCTAGTGCCCAAAAGCCAGTCCTTGGTTATACATAACTTGAAAACTTTAAATTAGTTTATATTTTCAGGGATCCCCTCATACCAGAAGGAGCTGTTTACTTTAAAATACAACATGGGGCTTTTTTTCCCTCACTTTCTTTTTATGAAAGGAGAACAAAGAAATACTGAGGGTGGTTTTAACATATTGCACGCACACAAAAAAAAAATCGTTAAAACCCATTGCACGCTGGCTGGAGGCCAGCTTTGATCATGAGGAATCCCAGAGTACTGTGTAAACTTCAACTGTTACATGAACCGTACCTGAGGTCCACATTGGTGTCCACCAGCACGGAGTGGTCTGCAATGGCTACTAGCAACGCTTTGGAGCTGCTCAAGCAAGAAGCTGAAACTTTCTTTAATCTTTTTTTTCCCTGCCCTTTTGCACGTCCTTCTCCAGGGGACTCCTGCCTAGATCTCTTACCTACATTTTTCTGGTTAAATTTGTCTTTCTTGGACCTGTACCCATCGTCATCATCCCTATTGTTACCCCATTGGAAAAAAGATGAATCTTGGAGGCTGCCAGCGCGGCACTTTGAGGCGGTTTCTGAATGACACGGGCTGTTTCTCATGGTGTAGTTTGCCAGTGCAGCTGAGCTGTTGCAGCCGTGCCTGCTGCCACTGCAAGGTGTGGTCCAGCTTCCCCGGAACTTCTCGACCCCTCCTGCGTGCTGGTGCTGGCACTTGAGAGCCCACCGGGCAGAAAGCTCACCCTAGCAAACCATGAAGGTTTTTCTCCGCATGTTTAGCTCCCTGCTCCAGATCACTATGGGATCAGATGAATGAGTGCGAGCACAGATGGAGTGGGAAGAACAAAATGCGTGAAAGAGGGCTGGAGAGCTGGACCAGCCTCTTGGCTTCAGCTATTAGATGGGCATGGTGCTGTCAAGTCGTCATTATGTCGTGCCATGCTGGATTTCTTTGCTGGGTTTAATCTTTTCTTCACCCTGCTGCTGGTTTAAAGGTGTTCCAAGCCAGTTTTCCTCATCGGAGCTATTTTGCATCCCTTTCTGATGGCTTGCTTTAGGGGTTTGTTGTTTTTTTTAACTGCTGATGTGAGGTAGAAAAACAGAGGGGAGTGAATGGAAGGAAGTTAAATTGGGAAGAAAGAACAAATTTCCATATTCTTTGTCCGGTTTTGTTAAGATTCATGCAGTATTTTTAGTCAAGGGGGTTAAGTTTTGTCTTTTGGGTTTAGATGAAGACTCAGGAGTGTATAAAGAAATGGTATTTTAATCTGTTCTTCAGAATCAGATCTCAGCACAGAATCAAAGGCTGCTGTGCTCTTAGAAGTGTTTTATTTCGAATGGAAAAGAAAATAAAGCTGCAGCACTTACAAAAGTTCAGATGCATTCCTGAAAATCTTTCAGGGGTTGTATGGGTTTGCCGCTTCAACTCTTGCGATGAGTTTGATTTAAAATGACCTCCTAAATCTGTTAATAGTCTTGCAAAGCGACTCATTTTCCTTGGCCCTGGGTAGAAACCACACAAACCCACCGAGTTCTGCAGGAATTCTTCCAGGAGCCAAAGCTGCTCAGATACAGTAAAGGGTGCATAAATCTGAAATTGAGGTTTGCTAAGCTTTTTATTTTATTTTATTTTTTTGAAATTAGGTAAATCAACTAAACCTGACTTTTCAGGAGAAGAAAAACCCTTCACCTGCATAATTAATATTTCATTAAATATAGCAATGTCCTCCCAGAACTGAGGATGTTTTCAGTGCGAGCACAGGTAGTGTCAGAGGCAGAGCTGAAAGGATCAGAGGTCCTGCTTACCGTGGTATTACATTCAGATGCGTACAACCCTTTCTAGTCTTGAATTGCGAGATTTAAAAAGTAAATACAGAGCTTTAAAAAAAAATATATATCGCTATTTTTATTCCAAAATAATTGCGAATATATTATTCTGAAATTACACGGTTATATCCTGGGTAGAGCTGAAATTATGTAAATTGTGCTACTAAATTGCTGACTTCTTTCAGAGAAGCTTGTACTAAGCGAAGAAATCTTGTTGCTTGTGTATGTGTTGTTATAAGTGCCTTGATCGCTTTCAGAATGACAGGCTCAACATCACCGTAATAACGTGCGAGTAAGGGTACAAATTTATCGCTGCTGCTAATTGCAAGTCTGTTGTTTTTATAGTGCTGTCTCATCCTCGGCCCCAGTTGGAGACCTGTTCTGTTTGCCACTGTAGAGAGGTGTGAGAAAGGATATTCTGCTCCTTAAAAGCTTGTCATGCACGTAGAAAAGAGAACGGCAAGCTCATGTAGAAGAAGAGAACAGGCTCCTCTCACCTGTTCAGCACTGGGGCTGCAATTACAACTGACCTTCCCTAGGAACATGGAATCATTTAGGTTGGAAAAGCTCTTTAAGATCATACAGTCCAACCATAACCCTACTCTACCGAGTCCACTGCTAAACCATGTTCCTCAGCACTACATCTGCAGGGCTTTTAAATGCATCCAGGGATGGTGATTCAACCACTTTCCTGGGCAGCTTGATCTAGTGCCTGACAACCCTTTCAGTCAAAAAAATTGTCCTAACGTTCAGTGTTTAGGTTGGAGGCCATTTCCTCTTGTCCTACCACTTGTTACTTGGAAGAAGAGACCAGCACCCACCTTCCGACAACCTCCTTTAAGGTAGTTGTAGAGAGTGAGAAGGTCTCCTCTCAGCCCCCTCTTCTTCAGACTGAACAACCCCAGGTTCCTCAGCTGCTCCTCATTAGACTTGGTCTCCAGGCCCTTCACCAGCTTCATTGCCCTTCTCTGGACCTGCTCCAGCACCTTGATGTCTTTCTTGTATTGAGGTGCCCAAAACTGAACCCAGGATTTGAGGTGTGGCCTCACCAGTGCCGAGTACAGGGGGATGATCACTGATAACATCTTGGAATGGGGATCTACTTGGTCGATTTTAGGTCTTACTGCTACTTGTGGGTGGAGGGAACTTCATTGTTTTATTGAGAGATGTGAGGTTTCACCTAATTGCCGTGCAGCAGGGCTGAGCTATCATGATAAGAATATTGTCTACAAATAAATCAGGTAGAAAGTATCTTCTAAATGTTAGGAACATTTGAGCTGGATGTATATCTGCAAAGATCACAACTTTAGTGTCCACACTCAAAATCACTTGGTTGAATGTGGCTGTGTCTCAATTTTCTTGGCTGATGTTTTTTTTTGTAACTTACATTTTCACTCATATTTGAAAGAGTTGTTTCACATTTCTTCCTGTGTGTGAGAAGAAAAGCGCACAGAACAAGGAAAGATTTTGGGATGTACTAATGCTGTAGTGAGAGCTTTGGATATTTGGAGTAAAAACCGGGGGGTACTAGTATTTTTTAAATGAAATTTGTTATAGTTAGCTTAGTATTTTATTATTGCATTTATTGACTGTGTGTCTGTTAGCATTCTGCTCTGATATATAATTTATTAATTTGATTTTTTTTTTTTCCTAAACCTCATCTAGGTTATTCTGAGGAATTCCAAAAATACCCTTCAGCATGCCTGAAAACCCTGCTGCAGGTATGTACCATGAAAGGGATTACTTTTGGGGAGCAGTGAGAAATGAAGCTCCGTTCCTGACGTGTTCTGCTTTGTGGTGCAGATAAACAGCAGGTGCTGCAGATCCTTGATCGTCTGCAAGCGAAACTGCGTGAGAAAAGAGATTCCCAGCATAATGAAAACCTGGCTGTTTTGCGTAACACGCTCAGGAGCCCTTTGTTTAACCAGATACTGACCCTCCAGCAATCCATCAAGCAACTGAAGGAACAAGTGAGTGTAAAATTACGGTTGTCTGTGTGATGATAACTATGGTGAACACGGAACTTAAAACGGGGTATGTAGGCGTGTGTTAATGAGGACACTCGTTAATAAGCTGTAACTTTGGTGTGACTGAATGCTGGGCTTTTATTTTTGGTCAAGCTAGTATCTACAGAGCCTCTGCTGAAAAGAGAGGAGGTATTGCAACAAACAGGTCATGGCGCAATGTGCTTTGAAAGGGGTGCAGGAGAGGCAGACGCTGAGAACCACATCAGTTGGAAAAAAGCATCTGGAAAAGACATCAGCTCTAGGACTTTGTGTGCTGAACGCAGTTGGAACTGGGATCCTTTGTTTTTCATAGGAGCTAAATACTGTTTATCAGCTAGCTGGCAGCATCTTTTCTCCTTAAAAGACATCATCACTGACTTGTACAAGAGTGGTTAACCTGCTTTGGGAAATAAAATCTAGAAAACCACTCCTGAGGATTTGCTAAGCTCTGATGCAGACGTACCCAAGCTAGCTTTAAAATGACTTGGCTTCAGCCGTGGAAGGGGCTTGTGTGGGTTGGTTTATAACGCCAGCTGACACCTAGATTTTGGGGCATCGATGACATGATGCATGAACCGGTTTCACCATGCAGTTAAGCAGAGTCAGGCATGCAAACTTAAAATCAGGGACTAACTTGGCATATCCAAAGCAGTGATCCCCATCTCTGCTGTTACTGCACCTGCCGAGCTGCAGATACAATGAGTGGTGTCAGGGGGACCAGGCCACCTTGCTGTCATTGCCAGTTGTGTTCCTACCTAGGTGGCATGGTAGTGGTTGTGCCATTCATTCTCTCTTCTTCCCGTGTTCACGTAGGTGCTGTTCCTGTTCTTCCCTTCCAAAGCTTGGATGTGTGTCTGCAAGCTAGTAAAAATATATGAAAATGCAAATATATCTAAGATCATACTTTGTGACTGTGGCATAATGGATTTTATATCCAGAATACTCAGAGTTACCGTGTCTAGAAAATGGAGGTTTTCTTGACATTCTTTTGAAGCATGTCTCTCATAAGCAGTTTCCTTCAGGATGGGGTTTTTCAGTTTAGTGCGTCATGCTGGGAATATTTCTGTGTTTCTTCATTACCTGTCAGGACTAGAAATTGAGCTGCAGGTCCTAGCAATTGTAGCATGTTCAGTGGTAGGTAGTTTGTACCGTAGGCTCTCTCTGGGGAGGAGATAACACAGACCAGGCCTTTGGCTCCTGAGTGACTCTTAAAAAAATCTGGACACTTGTGCCAAAATTTCCTAGGTTTGCCTGACAGTTGCAACGGTGTTTCAGTGCCTCTTTAATGTTTGGTGCTTCTGCATGTGCTGTTTCTGGAATATCGGGGTGAAAAGAGGATAATGGGCATGGGAGAAACATCAAAGAAATGGAGAAATTGAGTGGAGTAGAAACACAGCTGGAACATTCAGGGAACTTTCCTTCTGAAAAATAGTTTAAGTCATATGGCAGCTTGGTTATAGCTTATATATTAACAGTGCCTAATTTATACAGGTGAGTGTATTTGTGTGACTATATGTGTGCTTGCTTCTTTGGTAGTCTTCACTGGACGAGAGGACAAGAGGAAATGGCGTCAAGTTAGGCCAGGGGAGGTTTAGGTTAGACGTTAGGGAAAACTTCTACACCAAAAGGGTTCTCAAAGGACTGGACCAGACTGCCCAGGGAAATGATTGAATCACCATCCCTGGATGTATTTAAAAGCTGTCTAGATATGGTGCTCAAGGATATGGTGTAGAAGTGGGCCTGGTGAGATAGATAACGGTTGGACTTGATGATCTTAAAGGTTTTTTCTAACCATAGTGATTCTGTGATTCATACAAAATGATACATGGAAGCCTCTTCTTCTATATTTAATCATTTTTCTACATCTTTGTTCATTTTCAACAGCTCAATTATATGCCTCCTGACCGTTCGGTAGATTTTGATTTTACTAAGAGAGGGCTACTAGTGTTTGCTGACAAATCACTTGCTGCTGGGAGCGTGTATACACCTTGTAGCTCACCTGAACCCAAAGCATCTACCTTCACCCCAAACCTGGGAGCTAATGAATTCAACACAATCATCCAACAGATGGCAAAGGTAAGGCTTTCAGGTGTAGCGAGCCAAACTTATTTTCCTTTAGTGTCAACCCTTTTTTTCTTGCAGGCTTTTGGAGTACATTTTCAAACATGCTTTTTGTTGTGTATCTGGGAGTGTGGTGCCTCCTAGCCAGTAAGAGAGTGGAAGTGCTGAGGAGAACTTTTTCCTGTGAAAGATAACTGCTTTGGTTCATTTTTTCTTTCTTTGCCATTTTTTTTTGTCTTACTTTCTACCACACACACCAATGTAGAAAGAAAATTTCAGTTGCCAGAAAACGTTTTTAGTATTTGATGACAATTACCGATGGACATTTTCTGCAGAAACTTGTTTTCACAGAGACGTGTTCCATCAAGTACACTTTAAACTGGAGATGTACTAACTTTGTTAATATGTGAACAGTGCAAATGGTGAAAAGAACTTCCATGTAATATTTTATTTAACTCTTCATTTAGTCTGTCTTAACTTTGCCAGACGGATGCTGATTTCATTGACATGTGATCTAGCATGTACCAGATGCTTATAGAGGTTGTACAGGTGCAGACATCCGCTCGTGGGATTGGCATTTATACCACAAATGTATTGTTCTGTGTTACTTTGAACCATTAATTTAATTGGTTAGTCATGCCTTTCTATATTAAGTAACTGTTGCTAATTGACTACCTTAATGTAGCTGTAATATTTTGAGCATAACTCGTCTCATTAGTGTGTCATTAACTCATTAGATAAAAGATTTAGCAGTGAAGACTGCACATTATTTGGGATAAAACAGCTGTGATAGCAGCACATTCTCTAAGTAATACTTCCCAGTAAACAACCCCAGGAACCTTGTATTAGAACCGAGAAGCCGTCAGTCACAAAAGCAAACTTTTTTTATAGCCTTAAGTGTGAAGTCGCAGGGAGGGGAAGGAAATTAATTTCTTTATTTAAAAGCTGCAATCTTTTGAACGCACACCTAAAAATCAGCATTAAAAGCAAGGGGAGCCAAAAGACAAGTAATTTAGTTTAGCTATGCAGCATTTCCAGAAATCCCAAGTATATTGCTCTAGACAGCACTTTGTTCATAGTTTTCATCCAGTTTGGAATTCATCTCATAATGTGAATGAAGTGTGAAAGCAGCTCTTAAATTCCCTGAGGTTTCAGAACCTCAGAGTGCTCGCATATCCAATACTCTGCTATATTAAAAATAATAAATGGAGGAGCTTTTATAGAAATAACATATTCAGTATTTTGCCTTTGTTTAGTCTTAGGAGGAGAATAATTCTCCCGGTGTTCATAAATTTTAAACTAGCTCATTCTATTGCATTAAAAATTAGTAAATCAATTTTCTCTGTTTTATTAGGGGAGACAAATAGAATCAATAAAGATTGAAAAGCCTTCTGTTGGAGGTCTTGGATTTAGCGTGGTTGCCCTTAAAAATCACAGCTTGGGAGAAGTTGGTATCTTTGTCAAGGAAGTCCAGCCAGGAAGCATAGCTGACAGGTGAGATCTTTATAATTGTATTGGAAAATTGCAGTATTTCCGTGAAGGGAAAAATCATGACTTTTGGGTTGAAAACTCTATCAGACTAACATGTTTTTCTGGGTTATCTGATGGGCTATTTTGTTGGTGGGATCTTGAATTCTGGCTTTTCAACTACATGGACTCTTGTTTTGAGGATCAGATTTTCAAATGAGTTTTAAATATCCAAGCCATTCATAAATGGAATTTCCAGAAATCGTGACTCACTTTAGAGAATCTTCGGTACTGATTAAAAAACAAAAGGAAACTCAGAAAAGAATACAAGGAAAAAAAAATAAGCCTCCATTTCATTTTTTTAATGCATTGTGTCCCTGAAAGATTTTTTTTTTTCCCCCCTTCTTTCTTTATTTATGTGCCTATGACAATACCCTATTTATAGTTGGTTTTACTGTTTGTTTCCTGTGTATATTTAGATCCAGTCCTCCTGACAGATCCCCGCACAGATGTCATCATAGAATCAAGGCTTCAGGCAGTTTCTTCCCGTATTGTCTGTGGGTTTTCACCCAACAACAAAAGGCAGAGCAATCCTTTAAAAATAAAACGCGATTGTAAAACCGCAAGAGTTGGCATGAGACAAACGCAGTGCTTGGAATTATGTTTCAAGAAAATGTGTCTAGATTTCAAGTCATTGGTGTCACTTTTGAAATAACACATGTCAGGAAGTGCCAACACAGGATGACAAAAAGAGTGGGGAGAGGTTGGAATGATAATGGCTATGGGCCCACAGAGAACACACCAGAGAACACTTAAAGAAAAGCATATTAGGCTCTTTCAAAGTGGAGACAGATGGACTGATCCGGATGTCAAAGGAGGGTGAATATCTCACTTTAGGATTTGATGACCTGCTGCTCACTTTCTTTGATGAGAGAATCTAAAATATGCTTAGTGCTTGAAGGAAGTGATTTCTGGGAAACATCTTAAACATCGCGGAATATAAAAGGAAGTTTGAAATGGGTTAGTTAAGATGTGCGGTTATATTGTTTCGGAGTTTATAAATTTCCCCAGCATGCTTCCCATTTTGCTTCTGAGACAAGATCTCCTGGAGACTTTTTTTGGATTCCTACAGAGCTTTGAAGGCAGTGTCTGTCTATGTAACAGTTTGGTCTCGTGCTCAGAATGAATATTTAACAAAGGAGATGAGTGATGGTTTCTCTCTTGTCACAAATCTAAATTCATCACTAGGGTGAATTAACTGTGAAATTTAGATTCTCTTATGGTAGAAGTTGAAGTGTGTGTTACTCAAAGTTTGATGTCTGCAGTTTGATACTGTACATTTTGAGTGAAATAGAAATGTGCAGCTCATCGATCTTTAGATTAAATAATGATGCAAAACAATATCATAGCCTGAGCGGTGGGTATTTAAAGATGGTATCATGTAGTGCTAAACATAATGAAGGATAGTTCCTGGTTCATTGTAGAACTACAAAAATACTTTTTTTTTTTTTTTTTCTGCCCTGTAATTCAGTATCACCAAGAAAGGATGAGGGAATTTCACTGAACTTTGAATAGAAGCAAAGGGAAAAATCGAGGGAATTTCTGTACCGTGACAAAGTTGGAACAAACTATGGCTGGGCAGCTCAGGACAGTGTGGATTGCGTGTAGCTTGCATGTTGGTGAAGACTAATACGCAGGATGTTTTAACCTATAAACATTTCACCTTGCGTAACTATGTTTTGCATGTTGATATTTAAATTACCCAAGCCTGTTGTGACTTCACTATGCTGCGTTTTAAAATTTCTTTCAATGTTTTGTTAAGGGATCAAAGGCTGAAGGAAAATGACCACATACTGGCCATTAATTGCACCCCATTGGATCAGAACATTTCCCATCAGCACGCTATTGCCCTCCTCCAGCAAGCCACAGGATCTCTACATCTGGTTGTTGCTAGGGAGCCAGTTCAAGGAAACAGCAGAACTTCGGCTGTCTTATTAAGTGATATAAATCCACCTGAGACTGTGAGTTGTTGTAATACCGTCAAAATCAGGTTTTGAACTACGCTGGGTATTTTTGTGTGGTTAAGTGTTTGTGTTAGCAAACTTTACGTATAGGGATTTTTTGCTTTAATCAGATTTTCTATGTGAGGACATTTCACATAGACTGATTGTGCAATAAGTGTAAGGCTTCCATTGCAAAGCTGCATGAAGTTGTTGTAAAATAGATCCTGGGTTTTTATGGGGTAGGAGAAGCTTTAGTAGATCAACATATTCTTAGCAGCAGGGTCTGTTCAGCATGGGCTAGGTAAAACATTTTACGAGCATACCCAGCTAAACTCTCCTTGTGCTCAGCAATTAAGGATGCTCTGATTACATCTTAAAAGAGTGTAAACATAACCTATCATGAGCACTGCTTGAAATATCCCGACCAATTTAAACTTGAACTGCTCAAAAGAAAAAGCCTTGCTTCTGTATGAAAATCAAACAAAAAGTATCTGTTAAAGAACCTCTCGATCCCTGTTTATTTATCAGGGGATTTTTTTATCTGCAAATTTCATTGATTGCGAAGCCTTTTGTTCTCTTGAACAAGGAGAGATTCTCACGGGGACATGTAATAAGCTAGGCCTGAACTTCCACGTGTGTTCAAACCGTATGGTCCAGGTGGCTTCACTGAATTTGGTCGAACTGCTCACCTAAATCCAGGGTTTGCAATATTGGAATCTTAATTTATTGTGCTGGTAGGTTTTGATGAAAATCTGGTTAAGAGCAGTGCTTTTCCTTATTGTCAGTAATTATTTCCCTCATGATTATTACAGAGCTAGTGAAATCTGAAGGTTTTAGTGGATAATCAATATTGTTTATTGCACTGAAAATTTTAAAGAATTAAACTTTAACTGCTTTTTCATTGAAAGATCTGCACTGAACAGACTAACAAAATAAAATACAAATATATATCTCTACAGGGGGTCTTTAAACTTCCTTTATGATATTTAACTGGCTTTGGCAAAGATTTTCAGTGTGCTAATAAATCCTTTCTTCGCACAAGACTTAAATCTGCCTACTTTGCTCCATTTTGGTTTCGATGAGATATTAATCTGACAGAAACATTGGCTGCGTTTGGGTTGCTTAACAGCTTTGTTATTTTCAGATTGTCTTGTGGAACATAAGGTCACGGTACAGCGTAGCTTAGAAACATGCTTCCAATTCAGGATGGCAGAATATTGCACTGCGCTATTAATTCAGCGTGTACTGGGGGTGTTTAGAGTAAGTGAAATAACAGAAATAAGAATCTGGGCAACGCTAAGTGAAAACTAGGCCAGTGCAAGATCCTTGCCTCTGTTTTTCTCTCTTGTTTGCAGTATTCGTGATTTGAGAGAAACTAAAAGGATAGTTCGTTTTGGCCAGAAAAATCCTAAAATTGCTTTTTCTGAGTATCCTGTTATCCTGAAAGTGAAGGACAAAATGTATGTTTAAAAACAGATGAGAAATCCCACTGTGTATTTATAAGGAAATGAAGCTGACTGAACAAAATCCAACAGATCTCCAATATGTGGGGTAGAGAGAGAAATTGCTCTAATTAATTCTCATCATTCCGGGTACATGTGAAAGCGAGAAACACTAAAGATCAACTGAAATGAAAATCTCCTGTTTTTATTAATTGCAGATTCACTGGGGCCACGTTGAAGACGTTGAGCTGATTAACGATGGTTCAGGATTAGGCTTTGGAATCGTAGGAGGAAAGTCGAGTGGAGTAGTTGTAAGAACAATTGTTCCTGGGGGATTAGCGGATCGGGTAATTTGTTATATTATGTCACTTCTTGTTTGATTGTAAAGTATAATTAACTGGTTTTGACAGTCTTAAAATAAACGAATATACTTAAACAAAAGGAAGCTGATAGCATCAAAGTCTGAATGCCAACATGCATTTTATAAATAAATATGTTGAAGGTATGATTGAGGAAAAAGCCAGCACCTGATATGAATTAAGTTGTTTCTCAGACATGCTTTGGCTTTTGTAACATTGTTGAATATGCAGAAATGCTGAAAAGTTGCGTAACCTTCTTCTGTCTTCAGTACTTTTGATGTTTTCAGCCTTTGGTCAGGCTGGGGGAGGACAAATAGTCTTAACGAATTTGCACGTACTCTAGAATTTGGCACGTTTGGCAACATCTATAGGGACAAACTCTCCAACTTGATTGTCGGGCAAGAGAATCTGCCCTATGAAGTAACTGCATTGCAAGCTTCAGATTATAGATGGAAGATGTCCTATTTTTACTGGGTTTCATTTGCAAGGGGTTTTGGTCCCCGCCTTGAGGTCTGACCTGTTTAAGGAGTCACTTTGGGTTGATGCAAAGCCTTTTGAAGTTACTGGTATCTTTTAAAGTTGCACAGGTACAGTTTGCAACCTTTGGTTGCTAATCTTTAAAGACTCAGTACTAAGGGTTGCTACATTCCAGGAGCAGAACACCTGCAATAGCAAAAGAGATTTGGTTTTTAATGTGAATTTGGTCATGACGAGTAACAATATTTGAGGTCTGGAACCCATCTAGACAAGATCCGGTAACGTATGAAAGAGAGAGGCTCCCATACTTCCTCTGGTATAGGGTGGAAATGAAAACAGGAGATTCGAAGAGCTTTACTTGGAAAATGTGAGCTTTGCTTGCGTGCCTCCCTCTGAACCCGTCACGTATAAATGAGTATTTTTTAATTATTGTGTAACACCTGTTTTGCTGTAAGGAATAAAGTGTTTTGGCTACAAATGAAGCATGTAAGTTAAGAACTCACCACATCATTCTCAGCTGAATGAGACATCATTAAGAACATGTGAAATAATGAGCACATATACATGTTAAAATTGGATGAGTTTGTAAATGAGTTTGAGTTAGTTCTGGGAATAACTCTGCTCTGATTGCTGTATAAATCAATGCACCGAAGGTGGTGGAGCTGTGCTGATCGATACCAGCTGAGGATTTGGTCCTATGAATGCTGGCTTATAATAGAAACGATGATGTAGGTCATGAATCATAATTATGTAAAAAAAAAGGTTTGTGTGGAGTCTTGTTACCTTCAGTGGATTTACTCACTCAAGTTGGAGCTAGGCATATGAGAAAAGAATCGCCAGGCAATAGAGAAGTCTTAGGAAAAACTCTAAAATACTCTAGAAAGTCCTAAATCAAAATGCTTTGCTTGTTATTCAGAGCCCTAATTGATGAGTATTCTGTGAAACAGCGATACATAATAACCTGTGAGATTATAAAACATAGTTGCTGTCTGTTTGCTCCGAAATAAGGGAAGTAACCACTTTTTCAGGAACGTTGCTATTCAGCTTGAGTATCTGGCTCGGTTTTGGAAAGGTTGATTTGCCACTGTTAACTGCCGTGGAAAAAACAGTACGTGATTGTGCAGAAGCTTGTGAAGTACGTTGCCATTGCGGTCAGTTTTATGGTATTGTCTCTCATGGCCATGAAGACGCTTGTACACAGCTCCAGTTTTGTACTGGAAAAGATATTTTGTGTATAGACTGGAAGCATTTTTTGCCATTTTATTTGTTTGAAGGATGGGAGGCTCCGGACAGGAGATCACATCTTACAGATCGGAGGAACCAATGTGCAAGGAATGACCAGTGAACAAGTTGCCCAAGTGCTGCGAAACTGTGGGAATTCTGTTAGGATGATCGTTGCCAGAGACCCAAAGTGTGAAATTATGGAGCCTCCACCAGCGCCTGTGAGCTGGCCAGTCAGCACGTTACCTTCCTTTCAAAATGGAAATGTAAGTATCTGGTGTTTACTTATGACATTTTTAAGTATGCTTGTGGCTTGTGATCAGAAAGGAGGAGAACAGAGCGTTCTTGAGACCTAAAGTGCTTCTCCTCTCTTGAGTTCCCAGATATCATATGCGTGTATTTAAGTGGTCGTTATGATCGCCCTGCCTTCTATAATTTTTCCCTTTTTCCTGTACGTTATTAATACCCACAATCTTTGGATCGGAATGACCAGCTTTACAGAATTTATTTCAGAGCGTAATTTAATTACCACGACCTTAAACATTATCGATAAGTGGTACTTCCAGTTCTTCTTCTTAGCTCATTACATTTTTGCTAATCAATCACTTGTAAGTGGATTTAAAACTTGCCTGTGAATTTCCCTAGTCTGAAATCCCGAGCGCCGTGGCCGCACCAGAATTATTCAGCACAATCATCTTTTTTATGAAACATAAGTGTAATGTTTTCATAGTCTACGCTACTGTCTGTGATAGGAAATATATCTAAAAATTTTGAAACTTGTTTTAGCAAATCTTATCATGGTCATATCAAAGTCTCTTGTTTTTGAAGTCATTCTTTTCAGTTTTGAGTAATTAAAATCAACAAATGCTACACTAAGTGTACAGTAGGTCTCGAAACATAAACAAAGCTGTGCTTGTGTACCATCTGCTACTACTGCGCTGCTTAGATTGAGGTGTAGAATCTGAGTAGCCTTTTCTTTCCTGTCTGGTTTCTTGCATATGAGTGAAGAGAGCTTTTTTCTGCGTGTGCGTGAAGCCCCATTTTTAAAGGTCAGACCTTTAAGAAGCATAGTCACTGCAAAGGCAGCCAATAGCTTTGTGTCGTGCGTCTTGCTGGAAGACTACTGTGGCTGAAGCTCAGTAAAATATTTTGGGTCCTTCTCAAGCTCCTCTTCTCAGAAGAGGCATCAATGTAGTAGGAAATGTGAGTGGCAGAGAGAAGGCAGGGGGAAATCTATGTACATAATCTTGGAGTCTTAAAAGTGGACTTGTCCAATGCTCTGAAAAAAAACTTTCCCAGAGAATCACCATCACGATGAAGTACTTCTTGTCTGGCTGTATCGTATTTTCCAAGGCACGTATTAGGAAAAAACAACATGATCCTAGTTTTACTTCTACCAAGTACTGTTTTTCTCTCTTCCCCGCCTCAAAGACGGGCATGTTTGTCACTAATCAACCCCAAGCATTGTAGGTGCTGCAGCCGTTCTAGAATGTTATTCCTTCTGGATGTCTATCAGTGTCCTCCTTATTCCTGCTATGTAGTTTAGAGGGGGGGAAAAAAAAAAAATCACTTTTCAATTTAATCCACTTCTTCCTGAATGTCATCTATTGTTTTCTCAACTAAATAGTGCCTTTGTGTTTAGATTTGAAGAAACTCCTCTTTCTGGTGCTAAGAGAGATTTGCTGTAGTCAAGAATAGTAGCTAATCTGAATGCATTTATTTATGTAATGATGATTTTAATGGTCCACCTTTCAGTTTGTGCCTGATTTACAAAAGAACTTGTTCCTATAATCTAATTTCTCTCCAGTTGCTGAATACTTTCACTGGCTGTAAGCTTTGCAATAAAAAAAATATTTTTTTGCAAACCAGCAGAGAGGCATTTTTAATATATGGTTAGTTTTTTTCAGTTTTATATTAATATTTAATTTCCTTTAAATTTCCTGCAGTAGACAAATAACTGAAACTACTTGTATCTGTGCATGGGCACAAGAAAACCGTCATATTATCTGTACTCTCCAAGATACTGACAGCAATGTTAGCAGCCTACTGTGCTGACTGTATTTAGGACTCTGATTTTTCTAGACTCCACTTCTGATGTTTTGCATTCTCCCAGTAAGTTTACTTAGAGGAAATTGCTGTAGCGCCAGAGCACTGACTATGAAGGATTTTTGATTGTCAAAGCAGCAGGACTGTCAAGGCCGTAGCTCCGTTTCAGATGTTGCTATAGGCTTGTTTACTGTTTTGGTTCCCTCTCCTGAAGATAAGTGACAGAGCATCAAAACTTATCTTCATCTCCATTGGCATCTTATGGAGTAAGAGAGTTGGAAGGCATTTAATGAGCTTAATGAGTTGGCTTGTAGAGGAAGGTGTGTGATAAGAAAGGAGATAGCTGTGCATTGATTTCTCTTTCAGTGAGAAGTGACATAGGTGTGGCCATCACTTTGGCCTGCTTTTAATATAGGTCTTTCCAAAGCTCATATTTGGCGAGCACTTGATTAAACTTCTCTTTTTTTCATTCTCTTAAGAAATGTTTTCCAATTTCCTGGCCCACATTTTGCTGCTGGCAGCGACACTATCCCTCTTGATTTCATCACTTTAACAGACCTTACTCTGATCATCATCTTTTTGATCTCGTTGGGCTGTATCTGATTACTGAAAACAAACAACTTTATGTATTTTACTTTATCCCCTGCAATCCCAGATCTATGTGCTTGATTGGTTTTCTTGTTGGTATCACTGGTGTCTTTAGTGTCTCCTGTTTGTACTCTGTCTTGGACTTTTGATTTTTAGTTTGTCAGGGTAGGGTTGCACAGACATACTGAGACCAGCTTTGTGGAGAAGTTTTCCGGTTACTTCTTCGGTGTAAGGTCAGATCATATTGTAATCTTAGCTAGTGCCTTTTATGGGCTTTTGGTAATTGTAGCAAGCGGAGAGTTTGAAGAACAGGTCACATTATGTGCTTCTTTTCAAGTGTTATTTGTTATGAGAAGTCATCTCATCGGTTCAACAACAGAGCATTTACAAATACCTACTCGCCCTTCCTCTGTTAGATCTTCATAATTTTCATTGAATGTGAGCTAAGGAATCTTTTGCTTCCCATTGCCTTAGCCTGGGAGCTTCCAGTGCTCTCTGCAGTTTGGCATTCAAATCTGAGCAGGATGATCTCAAACTTGTTAAGTTTGTGTACAGTTGACTTTTGGAATGCTTTTAGGTTTGGGATCTAGCATAAAACCCAACAATAAGCTCAAACACCTGCCTAGTCTCCCATATTTGCATTTAAGTAGGCAACTGCTTCTGTAGTAGAGATGTGCCTTCTGTGTACACACGTGGTTTCCTTCATTTCAGGGCGTTGAACCTGTTTCTGTTCTGAAATCCCTTTCCTGCTGCCCCTCACTTCCTTAGTAGGTGATAACAAGGAGAGACAAGCATCGCTTTTTCTGACAAGAAGTGTGTGATGTGATAACACTGCGCAGTTCTACCAGGTTCATTTGCTTCTTAACTGTCCAGTAGAAAAGGCTCAGGCAAGTGGATTCATGACAGTGTATCAGGACGTACATATGAAAGGAAGAGAAGAAATTCTGAGGACATTCGGGGTTTCTCTTGTTCTGTGGGATTGACTGGGAAGTTCGTTGTTATGAAGTGGTAGTGGGATCCAAAACTAAATGCCCCCCAAGCAGTCTGACAAAAAAACTTTGTTTTCCGTAAAATATAAATATTATACCTCTGACAGGTGTGTGGAGAAGCTATTGGAAAATTATTTTAAAAGCACCTATGACTTTGGGTGACGTCCTTATTTTCAGCAAGTCTTGGATATATCTCTTTTGCAAGTACAATCCCTCCTAAAATAGGAAAATCAAAACCACTGCTCGCTTCTGAAGATCTGAATTAACCTGCGATATTGTAATGGCACTGGGAAATGATAAGATTTATTTTTATTACTGTCTTGTCCTTCATTTATAGGATGATGCCAACCTTTTTGAGACCTGTGATGTTGAACTTGTAAAAAAGAATGGGCAAAGCCTGGGAATAACAATTGTTGGATATGCTGGCACAAGTGATGTAGGTGAGTTTGACAGGATTTAGTAAAGTTCGGGACAGGGCTGTCTCCAATACCCTTTATTTACTGAGGAGAAAATGGATAGTGGTTCTTTGAAACCACGTAACTTACAAAATCTATACAGAAGATATTTGGAGAACTTGTCGCAAAGTGAAATCCAGCCACAAAAGTTTTTAAAGAGTTGTAATTAACCTTATAAAAAAAATTCCCGTTTCACTGCTAGCCTGTGAATTCTACATGCTTATGGTGTTATGTGCAAGATCTTAAATTGTAACAGACAGTTCCTGTACGTACAGACTCTAGCAGATTTGGGCTCCTGTCTACACCGTTCCTTGTTGTGCCCCTGCAGTTAATAGCACAATTCAGGCAGCGCATTAAGAAGAATTTCAAAACCAGAGTATTGGACGTCGCCAGTTTGTGTTAACTTCTGAAAGGCATCTTCAGTATGGACAAAATAGCTCAACAAGTGACTTTGGCTTAATGAGTTGTAGGTGTTGGAGTGGAAATGATCGGTCTGATTAACTAGCCCAACCCTCTGCCAGGCAGGAGGTGCAGGGTCTGAGCTGTGCGTGATGCCTGCACCACCTTCACAAGATGATGTGCTTGTCTTTGCTAGATGGCTGGTTCAATGTCTAAACTCTGGGAACAGATTAAAATCCCTGTGCTAGGATATGGGGACGTGCAATCAGGTGGTTTTTTTCCTAAATCCTCTTTAAATTAGAACTGTTAACTCGTCTTTCAAATATTGGTTTCACAAACGATAATATCTTTAAAATTGACTCAACGGAATATCTGGTTTTACATGAAGAGGCAGTGCTTTATACCACCTCCCCTTCGTCGTGGGACTCAAGAAAGTGTTCTGGGAATGTGATGCAGCAGAGTTTGCTCTCTAGCTCCTTTCATTCCCAGGAGATCCCTTTGTGTTGCTGGTCAGGAATCCCAGGCCGGTGTGGTGGGCACTGGGAACAGGGCTGGGGAGGAGGACGTGCCAGGCAATGGGAAAAGGTGTGTTTGAAGCACCTGTAGAGGGTTTTGCTGAGCATGGACAAACCATGTTGGGCAGGTGTCTGAGGAAGGTTAGTGTTCAGAAAAGGATGGATAAAGTGTGAGGATTCACTAAAGATCAGCATCTCATATTTTGCAGGAGTTTGTGGAAGGGAAGGGTTACTCTTCCAACTGATGTCTGTGTTTTGTGCTGTTTTGTTTTGGTTTTATTTCCTTGTTCTAATTAGAGTTGGAATTAATAATCAAATGTCAAACATGACAAAGAGCAGCTTTTCTGATTTCCATGGTTTTTTTT
>VZZY01022075.1:484498-548960 GCA_013400335.1 Eurystomus gularis | reverse complement strand
TTTTTTTTTTTTTTTTAGAAAAGTCCTTTTTCATTAAGATTTAAAGTACTAAAATCTTTAGCTGTAAGATGATTGAAGTCCTGATCAAAGTCCTTAAGCACATACTTTACTTTTAGCTTAGGTAGTCCTATTGAAATCAAATGCAGCATGGATTTAAGTGATTGTGGTTTAAAGCCTGGGTAAGCACAAGGAGGAATCCATAGACGAGGTGGCCTTTTGTGAGCCATTTTAAGGAACGAACTTCGAGGTCAGTGTCGAGGTGGTTGTGTTAGTCCTGTTTTTTCCATCAGAGATCCTCAGTCGTCCTATGTCAAGCTGTGTGAGTGGTAACGTGCAAATGTTGGTGGTTTACAGAATCATCACTTTGTGGGCAGAAGAAGTGTGTGTAAAAGGCTGTAATTAAAAATCTCAATAAGAAATGGAACAAATCAGGTTAATGTAGTGACTTGTTTCTCTTCCTCCCCTCCCCTTGCCAGCAGAACCTTCAGGGATTTTCGTGAAAAACATAATACCTGGTAGTGCTGCTGACCACAATGGCCAAATTCATGTTCATGACAAAATTGTTGCTGTAAGTAAAATATTCTTCTTATATATTGTTGTAGAACTAATACTTCCTTACACATCTTGGTGTTAAAAGCACAGCGTAGTAAAGACTTTCTAAAATTAATTAAACCTCCTCCTCTTTGCAGAGGAAATAATTTGGTGGTTCGTATTTGTTTAGGTAGATTTGTAAGAGAAATGAGCTTTGGCTTGCTGTGGTTAAAATATTATTTTATATTCAAAGAAGTAGTAAACTAGTTAACTATAAAAGAGGCAAGAATCAGGATTAAAATGTTTCAGAGTGGAGTATCTTGGCTTTTGGCCTGAAGTAAAGATGAGCAGTGTTAGCTTCTATTTGAATGGAATGGGGATTTGAGGATGGTTAAGATTTTGCAAGATGTGGCACACTGTTAGTCCTTAAAGCTGTGTGGAATAGTGTGGGCACAATCAAAACGCGAATAGTCACAATTTAGATTTAAAACCCCAAACTTTGTGTGGAAAAATTAAAAACCATTGAAAAACAGTGAATTGAATAATAGCCAAATTTGCATTCACAGTACAAGCAGGAATGAATTACACAGTCTTTTTGTTTTAAGAGATAATATTTATAGAGATCTGATTTTAAATTACTTTTAAGATGTGTGCTGTGCCAGACCTTCCAAAGTCAGCTTCTGCTTTGTGAGAGCACAAATTGATACAACCTTGTGCTTTTATCTGCAGGAGAAGCCCCTGTTGACGTATGATCTAACAGTGAGGTGAACAGACTATTTTGGGTGTGAATTAAAACATTTGAATTAATATAAGAATTGGGCTGTTGAGGAGTGGATTATACAAGCAGTTACATGTATAGGCTTGTGTGGGGCATGTTCAAAATCCATGAGAAAACAAACAGTGATAATGAACCGAGCAGAGTTCCAGGGTGACTGTTCTTGCTGGGAAGCTTCCTCCACAGTGCTCTTCAAGCTGTTTTTCGTAAGCACAAAAATTGTAGGGGTAAATCAGGGCATACTTCTATCAGATTAGTAAATTCTGTTTTGTGGTTGCCTCACGAAGACAGAAGAAATTACTGTTGTGTTTCCTTCTAAAATGCATTTTGAAAATATTATCTGATTAGTGAAATGTAACTGATTTAATGAGATTGTTCTGCAAATACTACTGTCTTGGGTGAATAACCCTATAATTTCTGCACAAAATAAGGTGGATGTTGCTTACAGTGTGTGGTACAGCCTAAGAATAGAATGTGATTACTGTTATATGATATGATCTTCTTGTTTTAGGTTGATGGAATTAATATACAGGATTATACCAACCAAGAAGTGGTAGAAGCATTACGTAATACAGGACAGACTGTGCGCCTTACTTTACTTAGAAGGAAACCTTCTACTATTTCTTCAGAAAGACCTTCAAGTAAAGGTAACCTTTTTTTTTTTTTTTTTTCCTTTCTAAGCAACCGATTTTATTTTTCGCTCAATTTACAGTTACCTAATTTTAACGATTAGGACTAGATACCACGTGATCCTAAGTTCTGTAAGGGCACACTGTAGAAAATGAGAAACTTCAGGAGAAATGGAAAGAAACAGAAATGAGAGAAAATTCAGGAAGATTCAGGAAAATGGAACACAAACCTCCCGTGTAGCCAAAAACAACCCCAAACATTAGTTAAATGGTGGAACTACTTCATCTATTTTGCAGCATATGCTGTATGTTTTTTGCATCTGTTTTCACAGTGCAGCCAAGTGTTCCAACCTTTGTGTCCCCTGGAGCTGTAGGGCTCAAGACTGGTATGGACACTAAGAATGAGGAAAACCAAGAGCAGAAGGATAATCTCCGAAATGGCAAGAAGCAGAGTCTGCAAAAACCAGGTGGAGAGGGTATCTTGCAGTGTCTCTTCTGAGTCTTTGGAATTGGCTTCAATCCATTGTCAATCCTGAGCTGTCATGGCTTACTCCACCTTTAGCTTTTACTCTGTCATGCTTTTTATTCAGGTCCCTCTGAAGTAGAGCTCTGCCTGTAGATCTGTCAGCTCTTCTACCCTACCCTATCCCCAAACTGTAGCACTGTCCACAGCTTTGCAGAGTGCGTTCTGTGTCATCATGGAAGTCACTGATGAAGACACTGGATAACATTAGCCACTGTAGCTGTTGACCTTCCTCAGAACTGCCTGTCAAGCCATTGTTTCATGCTGGTTTGATCCCAGTGGTCCATCTAGTTTTCAGCCTATTTAGCAGTCATCAAACCCACATTTCCTCGCTTTCCGGATGAGAATGTGGATGTAAATGGTGTCCAGAGCTTCAGTAAAGTTGAGGTGTATTGCACCCTTCTTCCACAGAGCTGTCTTGGCAGTCAGATTAGTCAGTTATTTGGCAAATCTATATTAACTGTTCCTGATTTGCCTTCTTATTTAAGGGTTTGGAAATGGATTCCAAGAGGAAATATCTTATGATATCTCCAGGGCTGAAGGAGTTCTAATTAGGCATGTGTTTTTAACAGCAAAAATTGGACATAGGGACAGATCACAAAGGCAGGATAGATCGCGTTGGTTTTTAGCTGACTTCCGAATCAAGGTTGGAGGTCTTTCCAGAAGGCGTGCTTCAATTCCCCTACAGATTTCTGGGCTCGTCTACAGGAAATTCTGGGTGAATTTCTACAGCTTGTGTTAAAGTCAGCATAAATTATCCTTATGCCTTGTAGTTTCTAAGATATGTAGATGTAATAGAGGATTCTAAATTACGGCTGTCAATGAATAACAATTTTGCTATGATTGTGGAAGATCTGTCAGTATTAAAGACAACCTGGAAACGAGAGAAATGTAGCAGTTCCTGTGTTCCATTCTGTTTTACTTTTCTGTCCAAGCCTTGTAACCAGACATCCTTTGTTGTGACTTTTGCATGTTCCCAGAAATAGGAAGCCAAAACAGAGGTGGTTGAGTAGCTGAGATGTGAGGTTATCAAAGCATTGTTTTAGCTGTATGAATGGAAAAGCATACATTGATTTGTACTTTTAACTGAAGAACTTAGCAGTAGGATGTATTTAGGGGCAGAAGAGCCAGGAGGACTTAAATTCACTGTGACAGTGGCTAGAAAAGAGCAACCTGTGCTGTCCTGTGTCACTTACACAGTCCTCATTTACTGTGGAACTTCCTATGCATAAAGTATTTTCTTTTTCTGCTGAAGCGAACAATATCTCTGTAGCCCGTTCCAGACTACTCATGATTTAGTTATCTCGTGTCCCAGGCTGCAGATGTTTTGCCCCGATGCAAAGAGAACTTTCTGAGGAATTTGTTACCTAATACCTAGTGCTGTGCAAATATGGTATATCGATGCCAGGATCAGTTTATGCTGGGAATTAAACTGCTTTTACTTGGCTCGAAGTTAACAAACTCTGTTAGTCTCAAATTGTGTTATCTAGATATGCCTTAGTGATCCCTGTTCTGCTGATAATCAACTTGGATCAAATTGTATTTTTGAGCCCTTTTCATAGCAGACCCAAACTGCTTTGATGTGGATCCGCTGTTTCTCCATAAATACTCCAAAGCCCTCAGCTTCAAAAGGAGTTTGTAACCAAGTTATATAGAATCATGGAATTGTTTTGGTTGGAAGAGAACTTTAAGATCATCAAGTCCAACTGTTAACCCAGCACTGCCAAGTCCACTACTATCATCGTATCAGTAAGCACCGTATCTATATGTCTTTTAAATCCCTCCAGCGATGGGGACTCCACCGCTGCCCTGGGCAGCCTGTTCTAGGTCTTGACAACCCTTTCAGGGAAGAAATTTTTCCTAATATCCAACCTAAACCTCCCCTGGCAGAACTCGAGGCCGTTTCCTCTCGTCCTATCGCTGTGACTTGGGAGAAGAGACTGACCCCTCTTCGCCCCAACCTCCTTTACAGGAGCTGTCAAGAGTGAGAAGGTCTCCCCTGAGCCTCCTTCTCTCCGGGCTCAACACCCCCAGGCCCCTCAGCTGCTCCTCACCACACTTGTGCTCTAGACCCTTCCCCAGCTTCATTGCCCTTCTCTGGACACGCTCCAGCCCCTCAATGTCCTTCTTGGAGTGAGGGGCCCAAAACTGAACCCAGTATTTGTGGTGTGGCCTCCCCAGTGCCAAGTACAGGGGGACAGTCCCTACCCTATTCCTTCTGGCCATGCTATCTACATGCATATGAGTGGCTTCCCTTTAATTCTAACATTATGTAAATCTTGTAATCCCCTTCCTTGGAGCTCTGCGGAGTATGGTGCAGATGCACCTAGGTCTGGCAGGGACTTCCTTGCTGGAATCCGTAGGTGCTGGTTGGACCCATGCTGGTTCCACGCAGGGACAGCGTGTGGTATCTTGCTACTGCATCATGTAGCAAGAGTACAATGAGATTTTTCTGTTCTCCTATGTATCCAAACTCCCCTTACCCTGGAGAATGCAGGATAATGTGTTTGTATGTACAGCGTGTCTTGGGATAGCAGTATTTAAACACTGAAGATATTGTTTGTAGTTGGACAACCCTTGACAACATCTAGCAGTGCTGGTCCCCCATGGACCAGCAGGATAATGCCATGGGCAAGGCCTTGAGACCAAAAAATGAATCTTGAGCCTTTAATGCAATGGTAAGCAAGTGTCATTGCTTGATTAAACTGGGGTTTTTCACAGTGAAAAACCACTTTAAGTTACAAGGTTCTACAAAAGCTTTATGCAACTATAAAATGCGTGTGTGTATCTCTGTTAAAAAGTTGAAATGCTTAGCTGCAAATTTTACTTGTGCTGAAATACGATGTATAAGATTTCACCTTGGAATAGAATTTAATGGCCAGGTTTAAATTCCAAAGATGGGTGCTTATTTTGGATATGGTGATTGGCACTTCATTAGAACGGTGCTAAAATAAATACTGTTAATTTAAGGCTCTGACTAAACTCTGGAAATGCTTTTAGAAGTTTAATGTAAAAGGTATGTTTTATAAAATATGTATTACTTCCCTTTAAGCCCAGTTGTGTGAAATTCTTATTAAATTGTGTTTCCTGGAGAGGTATTAAATAGTAATTCTGGCCAGGCAAAACTCTATTTAAGCAGTTCTGTTACAAAGGCAACACGGTTTAGGATGCAGCATGCATGAGGCCTGAAACTTTCTGCTAGCAGGCTAGAGGCAATTGACTTCCCAGCTGCATCAGCAAGACTGCAGACTGGGCAGAACTGCTTTCTTTGCCTTGCAGCAGTACTCCAAACCCAAAGATATGATGATGCCAGCCAGGCACTTAAAGACAGCTGGGGAAAAATATCCAGCAGCAGGGCAGATAAAGGTAGGGCGTTAATGGAGTGTGCTAGAGCGCCCTACACATCCTTGTAGAGTAAGGTTGGGAAACCAGGAGGAAATCGCAAGAAGAAAAGATCCCAATTTTGAAGGTGCTGGCAATTTTCCAAGCACAACTACAGGCTGGGAGGAGCGTGGATTGAGAGCAATCCTGAGGAGAAAGACTTGGGGGTGCTGGTTGTTGAAAAGTTCAACGTGAGCCGGTAATGTGCAAGTGCAGCCCAGAAGCCAGCTGTGTCCTGGGCTGCATCAAAAGAAGGTGATGAACAGGTCGAGGGAGGTGATTCTCCCCCTCTACTCTACTCCCATGAGACCTCACCTGGAGCGCTGTGTCCAGCTCTGGAGCCCCTAACACAAGAAGGATATAGAACTATTGGAGTGGGTCCGGAGGAGGGCTATGAAGATGATCAGAGGGCTGGAACCCCTTTCCTACGAGGACAGGCCAAGAGAGTTGGGGTTGTTCAGCCTGGAGAAGAGAAGACTCCGGGGATACCTTATTGTGGCCTTCCAGTATCTGGAAGGGGGCCTGCAAGAAATCTAGGGAGGGACTTTTTACAAGGACCTGTAGTGATAGGATGAGGTGTGATGGGTTCAAGCTGGAAGAGGGAAGATTTAGATTGGAAATTAGGAGGAAATTCTTCACTCTGATTGTGATGAGACACAGGAAGAAGTTGCTCAGGAAGGGTTGTGGATGCTCCATCACTGAATGTGTTCAAGTCCAGGTTGGGTGGGGCCTTGAGAACCTGGTCTAGTGGGAGGTGTCCCTGCCATGGCAGGAGGGTTGGAACTAGATGATCTTTAAATTCCCTTCCCACCCAAACCATTCTGTGATTCTATGAATTTTGACCAGGAAAGATGATTTTTACAATACACTTGTGATTTATTCTTGATGCTTGCTACTTAGAAATGAAGAACTGTGCAGAAGTGCAGACAGAAGGACAGTGTAAATATGTTGAAAGCTGTTGCTAACAAAAACTGTCCCTGGAAGCGTTTTCATTTCTGAGGCCTTGCACATTATAGAAGACGTGGTACTTAGGTCAGGAGAATCCAGCTGGATGAGAGACTAGAATGAAACTTCCTATTAGCTGCCATGTGGAAAAAACTGTCTGGGGAAAAAGGAGGATTTTAAGCTAATTGGGTGATACCGTTGGAATTGAATATATTTAATCCAAATCCCTCCAGACAACTTTCTGAGGAAGTTACAAGGAAAGACTTCAAAGTGTATTTGAAAGAAAGAAAGGGGGAAACTTGAAATGGAGACGTGCATCAACACCTGCTCTGAACAACTCATAGATTTTGGTAGTATGTTTTGGAAGTGACAAAAACCAGTCTGTATTCAGCCAACTGAACACAGCTTACAGTTATTGAAGCGAACTTTGAGCTTGACCCTAAGAGTCGTGACTCCTGGCGAACCTTAACATCTATGTTTGGCTGCACAGGGGGATTGCAAGTGCTTTGGTTCTGTGTGTTCACACTTCAGCTTTGTAGTAACAGAAGAGGAGACAAAAGAACTTCTGTCCCTATGTATTTCTGAAAATAGAAGTAGAAAAATGCGGTGGTGTTCTGGTTTTCTATAGTTTGGAAGTAAGGATAGTGATTAGCCAGTGCTTGATAACAAGGCTCCCAAAGATGACCTCCTTATAAACTTCAGTTCAATTTCCATGGATGAAAACCCCCTTAACTCCCAGCTGAGAATTTTGGGACGTTTTGTCTTCCCTGTATTTTAAAGAGATAATTTATTTCAGAGAGAACTGTGGGCTGTGTTTGCAAACTCAAGTTTCTGTTCTTGGTGGGTTTTCTTTCTGGTGACAGAGAGTAGTTCTCTGAATTGCTGGAGTCCTTGAATATCTGTATCTCCTTGAGCCTATAGGTTAAAGGTGCTCTGGATATTTCCAAGTGAAGTCTCAGTTGTTAGGCTCTGAGCAGTGTGGTTTCTCAGTACAGATCGGACAGAATTTGCCTACGTGGCACGACAGAAAGTGAGTGGAAGAGAACAGTGATGGGTTATGTTGTTGTGTAAGTTAACTTAAAACTTTGTTTTTAATGAGAGGAAAACTTTGGAGTTTTAAAATGATGTAAATGAGGATTGTATTGCAAAGCTGGTGCTTTATCTTTGCAGTCTACAAAGGTGTTGAAAGCAGAGGCAGCTTGACATCCCGTTTGTGTTGGCTTTTGCTAGTAGGTAGGCTCTGAGCTTCTCTTGCTGTCTTCAAAATTCCCCCCGTGAGGTATTTTACTCGCTAGTTTGTGTGCAAAATGTGAGGTTGTGATTTACATTCTAAATTTCAGTGCGACACATCAGCCGTACTAAGTGGTCTGTGCCTTGTCTAGACATCTGACAAACTATTGCAGTCAGTTGGCTGGGGGGGGGAAACGGTTTTTGGTAATTCAGGCCCCAGTTGCTGCTGCTGTAGCTGCTAGATGGAATTTGCTTTAGAGCTTGATTCTTACCAGTTAAACATTGCTTCGGCTTGGAACTTTATATGTGCGCTGAGCTTCTGGATGAGGTCAAATGCAGGGCAGCCAGTCATTTTATGCTGTCTAGCTCTGTCAAATTGTCTTACATGAATGTAATACTGCCTCGGTTGCATAAGTAAGAAAGCTGAAAAGATATAAATGTCAAGATAGCCAAGTTCCCACGGAAGAGTGGTTAAGAACTGGAGCTTATATTAAAGCTCATGTTACTTACTGGCCTAATTAAACTAGACAAGCCTTTATACCTGCCAAATATATAAATAAAGTCTGTGACTGCATTGTGCTGACACAGCCCCTCGATAACAGCAATATCTTGTCAGGTGTTTTACTTCGGAAGGGGGTTCATTTTGGTGGGAGATGATGCTTCCCTGGAGTGGCAAGCGTTTTTATAGCAACAAATTATGAAGTCGTGTGAAATTTGTTTTGCAGCCTGAAAGGATGATTTATTTACAGTACTATATGGTGC
This sequence comes from Eurystomus gularis, assembly GCA_013400335.1. Taxonomy (NCBI): domain Eukaryota; kingdom Metazoa; phylum Chordata; class Aves; order Coraciiformes; family Coraciidae; genus Eurystomus; species Eurystomus gularis. The sequence continues at coordinate 540,184 of VZZY01022075.1, read as the reverse complement.
AGAACTCGCATCTCATCAATGCAAGCATCACCTCTTCTGCTTCTCAGTTGAATAAATCACACGTTAGCAGTAGCTGACATTTTGCCTTGTTTCCCTAAGAAAGACATTTTTGATTTGCACTTTGATAGACTCAGCTTAATGCACTTTCCTTTTAGGGATTATTCCCCCTAATCTTTTATTTACACCGCATTTTTATTGAAGTATTTAGAAGTAAACGCACTTCTGAATGTACAATATGCCTGTAAATTTAATATTCACTTCCATATTTAGGAAGAGTCCCACTCCCTCCAGCACATGAGCTGAAATCCAAGTGGGAAAACCTGCTGGGACCTGAATATGAAGTTATGGTATGTTATCTTCCAATGAACTACAGTTGTGTGTGTGATTTCTTTAAATTACAGATCTGTGAGCTTAGCATTACAGGCTTTTTATAGAGCAGTTTGGTGTTTGGAACAGATCGGAAACATCAAATTTTGTTACTTTGTTTTACTTTGTAAAACAAATTGTTACTTGTAACATGGAGGCTGAAAAATAAGAGTGTTATGATGAGTTGTTGGGGTTTTCTTTAATTATGTTTATACAGATATTATTGTTATACAGATACTAGAACAGACAGTGATTTAAGAAAATCAGCTATCCTTTTAAATCTGTATCATCACAGCCTCATAAAATAAGTGGCATTTTTATGATTTCATTTATGATCTATTTGTTTTATCGTGCACCGGGAAAACAAGGTTCAGGACAGAACCTCCCGTGTTTCACCAAGAATCTTACCATTTCATTAGAAGAATGAAAGAACGATTTTTTGAACATGCTGGGAAAATAGGAAGTAATTCACAGTAGCGTAACTTTGTGGTGCCAGTGTCTATTAGATATTTCTTCACTTCATATTAAATAATTGCCAAGCGAAAGATTGTTTTGATGAATCGTCATAAGGAGCTGACTGAAATTGTAACTCACTGCTGCTTTTCAGTGCTGTGTTAGCCAGTGAGTGCAGATAAAAGGCTCTAGCCAGTAGTCTTTCCGAAGGCTCAAAAAATTCTCACCACCACCAAGAAAATGCCCTGTTTGTCTTTGCAATGCTTGTCCAGTTGATTTAGAGACACTTATTTTTACTACTTGGAGTAGCCATCGTTCCAGTCACTCGCTGGAAGATTTAAAGGAGCTTTAAGAATTGCCTTGAGAAACTCGCTTCTCTTCTTTCCATTAGCACTCCGTTAAGATCTGAAGTTCGTGTAAGATTATGTACATGATGCAATAAATCTGTTCGGCTGCCCACTTCAGTTGCTTGGTATTCCCATCCTTACATTTCAAGAGTCTGATATTACTTCCCTTAGCACTATCACGCTTCCCACAGAGGACAAAAACCTGCTTAGTTCGTGAAACCTTCCATTTCTAATTCTTCTTTAGCTGCCGCCAGTAAAATGTCAGGAGTGAAAATGTTAATGACTGGTCCTCTTAAATAATAGAAGGAAACTGTTGTGGCATCCCATTTTGAAAGTGTTTTTTTGTTTTTACTTCTTCCAGTCCTTGTCATCGGTACCTACCTCTAGTCTTGCTTGACTGCGTTCAATAACAACGTTGAGTTTGATTTCAGCCTGATAGCACAGTCCCTGTTTCCTGTTGTCCTCCTACACTCAGCTCCTGGAAAGTCACCCTGAAGGTGACTACAGGTTTGAGCGTTCTCTCAGAAGTATTTCTCTGCAGAGGAAATAGCTGTTTGAAGAGAGGGTCTGGTGCCACTCATGGCTTTTGTGTTGCTGATCCTTTGTGGTACCAATGGAAGGAGCTGAGATCCTGCTGAAACAGAGAGACACAGGGATGTACAGCTGTGTGGTGTCTGTTGCCTAAGCATGAGCAATCAAGCTGAGGAGTCATAGATTCATTTGGTTACAACTGGATGGACATGAAATAGATTCTGTCTGTTGAGAAAAATACCCTAGGTACTGGAAAACAAGATGCTGAAGTTCTGTTTAAAATTAAATCAAAAGAAAAAGCGGAGGCCTAGTATTGTTTCGTAGATACTTTTTAAAACAAGAAATTTCCAAAGGAGCCTGAAGTTACCTGATTTTTTGCAAGGCTATCTATTTTCCAAATCTAACAAGTGTAGCAATCCTCCCAAACATTCCACTTCAGAGTCCCGAACTCCAGCCCTGGGCCACAGATCACCACAGATGTCACTTTATTACACGTAAAATCGGAGTAAATAACCTCCTAAGGTTACAGATAAATAAATTGTTAAGGACGAGCACTACAATAAAACTGGTGGTGAGCATCATTATTTTATTAATATTTTTAAAACGAAGATACACTGAAGGGATTTCTTGTCACTGTTTTAAATAATCCACTTTACATTCAGATTTGGTAATTCAACTCATGTATTTCAAGCCATGTGAGAAACATGCTGCAGAAGATGGTTTAATCTAGATGTTAGGTGGCCTGAAGTAATAACTTAAGCTATCGTAATTTTTCAAATTCTGATTGGCAAGTCAGTTTGGGTATTTGTGTCAAGCATAATGGCATTTTGTGCTTATACAGGATTACCGAACTTGACTAAAATGGGCACTCAGGCTTTGGGAATAGGATCATATTGGAGTCTGCTAATAGTGCGTAATCACCACATTCCGAGCTGTAAATGTTCCATGTCTGAAAGATTTTTCTAACATTTGTTTAAAATTATATTGCGTCAATGTGACTTTGCTTAAGTTCAGTTTATTTTGCTTGTAATTGGTTGTTTTTGGGGGTTTTTTTTTGCTAGAATTCATCATTCTGGTAAAGTCTTGATTGTCTTGCTATTAAAAAATGTTATGATGTACAATTTTTAGGTTGTGAATGTGGATATGCCCATTACTGATGATTCAGAGCTCCAGAAGTATTCAAAGGTATGACTTATGTGATGGTTTCCCTCATGGTATATGTTGGCAGAGTAAGCCTGGGAGGGTGTGACACAATTCCAAATTTATATGTTCCAGAAATTTGGTGGCTTGGTGGTTCTATCTTTACTTTTCCAGAAAAAGGCTGCCCATATTCTGAACTGGTCCAATACCTTTTTGTAGCATGGTCAAGTGAACCTTTTAGCACACCCTCTAGTCCCCCCAAACAAAAATGACCCCCAAACCATGCATATAAGCCTCAAATTTGGGGTACTTACTGCACTGAAATTCAGCCATTGAAAGCCACTGCAGAATGGAGCAGAGATTGAATTTTTGCTGAACAATGTTGTTGTCCTGCAGAGGAGTTTGCTGTAGTGATCCTGGCCTGGGAAGAAAAAGATCCATTTAATCTACATGGTCAGAGCTGAAATTAATTTCACTCTTCTGAGACTTTCAGGAGATTTTCCAGATATGTATGTTAATACTGTGCAGAAGAGGTTTGTGGAGGTGATGCATTTCTATTCTTGTGGGGATGTCTCGGTGAAGAAAGGCCATAAACTCATAAGCAGACAGTGTGAGGGAATGTTGAGGATCAATGGATTGTTCCTATTACTTGAATATCCAGAATTAATTGAGGACCAGAAGAACAGTCAGTGTTTCAACTTAAGTAACAAAAAGCTAGAAAATGGCCGGACTGAAGGAGCAGATACTGCTGATCATCTCTTCTCCCCAGGTTGCCACAATTTCTGCTGTATTGTCCGTATAGTGTATCGGTTTTATGTGAGTCTTCCTAATATTGGCAGACCTAAGACACTAACGGTTGGAGGCTCCCTAGGGAAAAATTCCAAATTGAAGGAGGCCTGCTGGGAAAAGGCTAACACAAAATCGGTGATTTCACCTTGCAGAAATAAGGATGCCAGTGTTGTTAGCTATTTGCAGGGGAGGCCTCATGAATATTTTTCCCAGCTCAAAGCAGCGTAATTCCTAAAGGAGTAAGACAGCTGATCTAGTGAGGAGTTTTTATGGTGATTATAGAAGTTCTTTCAGGTTTGTTGAAAACTTTCTTGGATTCCCTGGGACAGAATCATAGGCCTGTCATCATCTGCAGGCCATTAGCAGTTTGGAGTCAACCAGGGCAGCTGACTTGAGTTAGCTCCAGGTGTATGCAGACCATAAATGTCACTCAGTAGAAAGGGAGAAGTTTGTTGAGGATGAAGGGAGTCTCATGGAGTCTCCTGCTCCTCTTCCTGCTCCTGAGGACTACCTCCTGATTTACTGTGACCATCGTACATTTGCTGGGCTGAGTATAACTTTGTTTTCTTCATACTGGCACTGGTATTAGTTTGATTGTTTCATTAAATCCATTTTCATCTCAACTCGTGAGCCTCCTTTTCCCAATCCCCCTTCTCTGCTGGGGAGGGGTCATCATTTTATAGTTTAGCCCCAGATAATGTAGACAAAAAACTCACCTTTTTTGGTAGGATAGACTCTAGGTGGTACTTTTCTCTGCATTTTTTTTCCAGTATGGTAAGAATATAGTTGAAATTGCCTTTTCCCCCAAAGAGCAGGTTGGTTGTTTGTATTTGTGCAGTTTGTTTGTTTATATTTTTGCAGTTTGTATAGAGAAATTAATGGACGTTTGTGCTGTAACGCAGATGATGTCAGTATAAAGACTTAATCATCTTGCTGTATGCTTAGATAAATTTGGTGAGCTACTGAGTCCTAAATGTGTTTATACTGTGGTAGACAAAGATACAGACGTTTTCAACCACACTTATCTTTTGGCAGCTATTACCCATCCACACTTTGAGATTAGGAGTTGAGCTTGACACGTTTGATGGACATCATTATATATCATCAATTGCTTCCGATGGTCCAGCTGCAACACTTGGTTGTCTGCAATTGGAGGATGAACTTCTGGAGGTAAAAAACAAAGCAACCCCCCCAAAATAAAGTGATTTATTTTGTGTTTGCTCAGCCTCCTTAAAAATGCTTCTGTTAAATCCTAGTTTGGCTGCTGTGTGTGTGGTGGTAATGTTCAAGAGTTGGTCGTGGAAGCAGTTTGAGTGGTGCTTTGGAAGTTGTAGTCATTTCCTTCACTGTTTCATTCCTCCTCTATGGACAATATCTCAGATAAAACAAAGCACTTAGTGACTTCGTGAGGTTTTTTTAATGACATTTTTTAACATGAGTATCAAGAATTACAAGGGCAGAGATAATATTTGTGTTGACTGTATTTGTACCTGTGGTCCTTCAGCTCAGTCTTTTGAGCAACTTGGCGTTAGCTTTAGTGGTGGATGATCTTTCTTAATATTTGTCACTCCTAAAAAATTTACAATGATCTGAGGAACAGTGGTTCCTGTTACGCATTATAACTTGCTTGTTGAGTGTTGAAAGATGTTTGTGTGTATGAGCTAGTACATTGGTTTGTTTAAATATGTATAAAGAGTTATTGGGGCAGCTTTGACATTATCAGAATCAGACCAGACCTATTTGCTCAGGAAAAAGAAAATAGCATTAAAATAATACCTATTTTGTGTGCGTGTCTCAGCCTGCAAGTGAAAAGACTAATTTCCTATTGAATACCTGGAATATTTTGAATCTGAACCTTTTTTTAGTGGATGCAAAGAACATTTAATTGACATCAGTGGGAACAGATTTAGACCTTCTAAAAGATTTATTTCTTAGGTGAACAGCTCTCTTGCTCTTACTTGTTGCCCACCCTTTAGCATCAAAAATTCATACTGATATCACAAAGACCTAAAACATTTTCTTCAGTTACTGCTTAATGGAGGAAATCTTGATTCCTAAAGGAAGGGATTAATGGAATGCTGGAAGTGTTGTTTAAATTCCTTGGCAAAATGGTGTGCAAAAAGCAATAATGCAGTGCCGTAGAGTAACTTAGGAAACTTTAATTGTATATGTTTAACGGTTTTTTCTTATTACTGTGTACTTACAATTAAGTTCACAGATATGTCCAGACCTACTAAGCATAAATGTCTTTTCTGCTCTGTAGCTGGAAAAAAACCCCAACAAAATAAAAATGTGCTCTGGGGCTAAAGCTCTCTATATGCCAGCTTTAGCCCAGAGTGTGTTTTTGCAGCCAAGTTATAAATCCCCTTAAGTAGGGGTTTGCAGTGGAAAAAGTGACAGCCCTGTTCCCCAAACAAGCAGCTCTACCTGGGCCTGATGCAGTTGGGGTTACAATGTGATCAGCAAGGAACTTTTTTTAATATATAGTGAGGTTGAATGTTGATTATTTTTAATGACGTGTTTGAATTATGCTAGAAAGCATGGTATTTTCTTCCCCCTCCGCCCCAATTTTAGCTAATTTCATTGTGTTCTTTTTTTAGGACTAAATTGCTTCCTTGTGTCCTTCTAGTTTTTGTTCTAAAATTTCGCTCCTACCTGGTGGCACAACGAGCTGGAGTGGTGTGGTGAATGAATGGGGCGTAGGGCACCTTGTGTGTTTAGAGGTTTTCCGGCAGCTGCAGAAGATCTGGGAGTCCCCAGGTCTGCCCGTGAGTGTGCAGTAGCTCTTCTCCATCAATCACGTTTTTCTGAGAAGCGCTGGTAACTTTCCACCACACTGCCACTCTCAATGCATTAAAAAATCCTTACGCGTAGATACTTCTTCTTAAATAATTAACTAATGGATTAGCCTGATAGCTCAGCAGTTGCTGTAATTCTTACAGAAAAAAACCCCCAGCAGTTTGTCTTACTGTGTTGGAGGCCAGTTACACCACTCTGAATCTTTCTCCTTGGCTGGGTTATGGTGTGAGAGGAACTCTGTTTTTCCCAGCAGGATAAGCTATGTTTACAATATAAAAAGCAACAAGGAAAAAATGGGAAAAAAAAATTAGAGGTGATCAGGAAGAAAATGGTGGCTCAGGTGAGACTGCTGTGTAGTCTTGCATGAGACTGAGTCCTTCTGAAGAACAAGGAGATCTGGGAAGTATATGGGGAGGGTCTGCCTCAAGTACCGTGTACAGAGGTGTGTACATATATATTTACATGCTATATTTTCTAGAATCAAATGTGAGTTCATCTACATTAGCATTGAAGTTTGGGTATGGAGTGCAGTACTGAAGAGAATCTTCGATTATCCCCATTTACAATGCTTTGGTTCATGTTGAACTCAATGGTCTTAATGGTCATTTCCAACCTAAATGTGGAGTGGACTTGCATGATGTGTACTGGATTCCTCAACCAGTGGTTGCACTCCAGCACCTTTGGACCTCTGGTCATGAGAGCAGACTGGCAATAGCCCGAAAGAAAGCCTTGAAACCTAGGAGGTTTGGGGATTGAGTCCATACCAGTGATGGGATTAAAGCCCTGCTCTTTTGGGGCTGCTTGTCAACAAAGACGATGTTCACGTCTATGACACCTACTGATGTTCTGCTTTCTTCATATTTAAGGATACCACTATGGTGCAAGTAGACGTACCCTCATGATATTGTAGGTTATAAAATACATAAGAGAGGATGGATCACTCTAGTTTTATTTTCCTGAGGAAGCACAACTTCAGTATCCCATTTTTAAAGCACCATTATTATCTATTTTCTTTCTTTGTTTTAAGTCTGTGGTTTAAAACATCCATTAACAATGGCCTTATGGTCTTCTGTTGTCACTCAGGATCTAAAGCTTATGGGACAGTAAGCTTTGGATCTTGTCAGGGTTTTCTGATTAATTGCTTACTGTAATTGGTTTCTTTTTTTACTATATAAACATTCTTTCTGTAGGATCTATTTTAGTTCCAAACATTTTGTTAAGGAACTGACAAAGTTGTGCAAGTTCTGACTGCAGGGTTTTGATTAGAGGTCAATATCTGTGTTTTCTTAAAATATCTTGGAAAATAAAATTTTTATCTTTTTTAATTTCAAACACATATGCTTAATGCTAAAAAAAAAAGAGGCCCCAACACAGAAACAGATGAGAATGAAATAATGATTCTAGGAAAGATGTAGGCTAGGAAAAGTAGTGAGCACAAAACAAATTAGAAGCTGAACAAAGCAGAGACATGATGTAGCAGACAGTAGTCACAAGATCTTGCAGATGAAGTTCAAGTCTTGCAGCAAGCTTTGCCGGAATCCTTGGCTAAAATTAGACTTTCCATTCAGCTGACGAAGACATGTATGCAAAAAAAATTAATCAAAGAAACTCGTTGGTATCCTTTTAATTAATTGAGTGTGGATGTGTGTTTTCCCTTCCGCACAGGTAAATGGCGTTCAGCTGTACGGGAAATCACGGCGCGAGGCGATCACCTTTCTAAAAGAAGTGCCTCCCCCGTTTACGTTGGTTTGCTGTCGGCGACTTTTTGATGATGGCAGCGAGTCCCTCGTGGATGAACCCAGCGTGGGAGTTTCCCCTCCAGAACAAAAGGTAGACTTCTCATGTCGTTCAGTTGTGTAAAGGAACAATCACTTTTGGAAAAAATGCATGTGCTTCTGAGAAAGTGAAGTAGCTTTCTGAAGAGAGTGGATTTGTTTTCCTTTTGCTGTGTGATCCAGACCACTTTTCAGTCTTAGGTATGGTTGGACTGGATGACCTTGAAGGTCTTTTCCAACCGAAATTATTCTATGATTCTAGATATGAGGCAGTTTTGTATTAAATTGTCACATAAAGCTGCCTTTGCCATTCACCTTGGGCTCATAAGGGATAGCCGGTGCTTCAGTGAAAGATAGTTCATGTTTGCAGCATTGGTACTTTTCCTACAGTTCCTACAGGTTGGTCGTGAGAAACTTCTTTGTACTATAAATACAAGGTAGGTAAATCACTGAGCTAGTGTGCTGACTATGGACATCCCATTCATCATTCTTACACTTAGTAGGTGAGTGAGAGCTCTGAATTATACTAAATTACATCCTTGCCACCATTAGCTGATTAATTCCATGTTCTGAGAAGGTTTTTATAGAACTGGGAAAAAATGAAACTTAATGTTTCTTTCCACTGCAGAAGCTTTAAAGTCTCAGACTAAAGCATGACAATTGTTATGGTTGTTGCTATTTATAAGAAGTATTTACACCTTGACTTCTCATCTTTTCTGATATTTCCTGATCTAATTTCCTCTAAGGTGGAGAGTTAAACAAGACATATGGATGCGTTGTGAAAGAATAAGGTGTACAGTATGACACCTCTTTGTAAAAGGCCCTTCCTGTTGCACTAGCACTTATTCCACTGTGCTTTTTGACATGGCATTTCACCAACGTTTTCAATGTTCGCCCTGTCAGTTGAACATCTTTGCCATAAAGTGATATGGAGTGAGCAGAGGTTGAGGCAACGAGGCTGGTGAGAGGTCTGGAAAACATGTCTTATGAAGAGCGGCTGAGGGAACTGGGGTTGTTTAGTCTAGAGAAGAGGAGACTGAGAAGAGACCTTATTGCTCTCTACAACCACCTAACAGGAGGTTGTAGCGAGGCTGGCGTTGGTCTCTTCTCCCAGATTACTAATGATAGGATGAGAGGAAATGGCCTCAAGTTGTGTCAGGGGAAGTTTAGATTAGATGTCAGGAAGAAATTCTTTACTGAGAGGGTGGTTGGGAGCTGGAACAGGCTGCCCAGGGAGGTGGTGGAATCACCATCCTTGGAGGTGTTTAAACAACGAGTGGATGTAGCACTTGAGGCTGTGGTCTACTGGTTAGGGAGATGTTGGGATGAAGGTTGGACTTGATGATCCTGGAGGTCCTTTCCAACCATGATTCTATGACCTCTCCTTAGAGCAATCTCACAATATTTCTGCCTTTTTTTTTTGGTCCAAAATATCAACAAAGAGCATGTGGAAGAAAACTTTCTTCCTTCTTCCTCATGGCAGTGCTCTGTGCAATAGGCATGTTTGTCCAAAGAAACAGAGTTAAATCAGTGTGAAGTTAATGGCGCAAAACTTCCGTGTTTTTCTTGGGACATGTTCATACATGGATATTTTGTAAAGATAAAATACCAGTAATATTAAAACACGCATTTGAAGTTGAACAACAAAAGATGCCTTTTTAGGAGATGTATTTATGAAGCTGTCCTTACACAACCAAATTGGGTAACTACACCTTTCTTTTATACCTTTGCGCAAAAATTGTGAAAGAAACTGGTTTTTCAAATTACGTAACACTTGTATAGTTACAATATAAGATATGTTTGTTTGCATATTTAATGCCACAAGTATCAGATGGGCCTGATTGTCTGGTCTTTCTATTAGCTGTCTGTGGTTAAATCTTTTATGCTAAATGTTTATTTTTCCTTTATGCATCTAATGGGATAGCTGAAGTTCATCAACATGTAACAGGTTAGTAATATTATAACAGCTCATTTGACTAATACATGTATGCCAGGTTGGCCTCCGATGCTCAAAACATGTAGACATAGTCCCAGGGGAGTATCCAAGGCGGCAAGCCGGAGAAAACCAGATGCATAATGTTCAGTGAAGTTGTAATCTTGTAAAAGGTCATATTTTAAGGCATGTATGAGCCATTAATAATCAAAATATTGAAGAAAAAGTGTCTGTAAAGAATTGAAAGAGTAGTATTTGAACTAGAGCTTTTATTTCTCAGGTGAAACCAGAGGAAGACGTTAATCCTGAGGAGGAAGAAGGGGAATTGGCGTTATGGTCTCCTGATGTGAAGGTTATTGAACTGGAGAAAGACAAAAATGGTTTGGGATTCAGCATTTTAGACTATCAGGTATATAGTTTTCTGTATAACTAAATACTAAAAATCCCTTTGATCTTGTATATTATATCCCTTAAAATGTTTTGTGATGTTGATTACTGGGTAGTCAACTTGGCACTTGGGCCTAGAAACTGTGTACGGAAAAGTAATTTATTTTGAGTCCAACTCTACGATGTGTGGTGTAGGGCTTGTTCTAAACCAGTCTGATTATCAGATGTGATAAAGTGCAAAATCTTTAATCAAACTCTACCTCATAACTCGGAGTTTAATGGCTAAATGTTGCGGGGAAGTTGGGTTTTGTTTTATTTTGTTTTAACTTAAAATGACTTTTCAGCTGTGAGTGTGGCAAGCAAACCCTCTTGAGTATTGCGACATCATTTCCTCTGTACCAGATTTAACGAGTCTTTTGCTTTTTTCTCTCCTTGCTGCTCCAAATCACTTTTCGTTTACAAATGGAGTATAGGCCTGTGCTGGCCTGTGATCTGTGGTTCCACTCAAGTCACAGAAAGACTCACTCGGGTTTAGAACCCAGCCATGAAGAGTAGAGTTTGCAGAGGTAGCTTCACCAGGCCTGTCCTTCACAGTCCAGTGGGAATGCCAGGGCTGACAGGTGAATCCGTGTTGGAAACCCAAGTTTCTGTAAACACCAATTTTGCTTTAATGCGTTTATTTAATTTATTACTATAAGAATAGAGATTGAAGAACCTGATTAAGGATTATTCAGTTACACTTCTCTGCTTAAACCATTAAACCAATATGCCAGAGGTACAGGTAGAACTGGGGGGAAGAAGGGGGCAGTGGGGAAGCTGACTTTCAGAAGTCATTTACAGCTTAAAATGTGATTTCTCCAAGAACAAGCATTTTGGGGTAGATGATATACTTAATTATTGTTAAACTCCTTAGAAATCAACAGACAAGTTTTTCACTGGGGGAAAATTCTACTAAAAGTAATGAATCCTTTAAAAAATACTGGCTTCAATGAAATATATAGAAAATCTGTTGTCAGAATGAAATGTTCTTTGTGTTTCTAGTCGATGTGCTGTATTTTTAAACCTCTAGCCATCGTATTTTTAAGGAAATAAAATAGCTGGATCGCTCTTCATAATAATATACACATCACATCTGAATTCTGCCTAAACATTGTAATTTAATAAAACATGTTCAACTGTTGTGCATAAATGTCAAGTGATATAAAATTCACTTTTTGCTACAATAAGGCATGAATTGGGAATGAATTAGAATAAAAAAAAATATTTGAAGTATTATGCAAAACCATTAATTCTATATTTTACCAGTGTGATTTAAGATTACTGAAAATAGATCCTGTTAGTCATTTTCGCTGACACATGTTGTGTTGCAGTGCCAGCTTTACTGTAGAGTTGCTAGGAGTCTTTACAGAGCAGTAATACACAGATTTGCTTTTAAGTTCTCATATAATCAGAATTAATGAAGGCTTTAATAACAGGCTTTTTATTTACTTATTCGCAGATGCAAATACATGAGCAAATGTTGTGGTACTTTCAGCTAAATTTAAATACATTCTAATCAATTCTAAATGAGTGGTAAACCACTTAATCTCAGATCTTTATAATTTCAAGATATTTATGTATAAAGTATGCTCTTTTGTTTGGGATTTGCCTCTTAGATCTTTTACAGTTTTCATCATCTGCAGATTAATTTTTATAGAGAGATATCTGTGACTGTGTGTGTGTTTATGTAAATACATCCATCACATTCTTGAGTGCAGGGCAAAGAAAATAAATAATTGTCCATGCTAGATTGGAGGCGGGGGAAAAAAAAGAAGTATGTGGTTCCTGGGAACAGAAAAGCAGATTTGCTGAGAAGCACAAAATTACAGTGAAGTGTTTAATTGTGGCTTAAAGGACCTGGAGACCTAACTCTGTTTTCTATGTTTCTTTTTGCAGTTTTACTGTTCTTTAAAAAAAAGAAAGTTGGGTTTATTTGGGGTTTTTTAGGCACATGCTCTTTGTTTTGCATGAAAAGATTCAAGCCTTATCATGGCAAATACTACTTGCACTATACATCCATACATCCGTAACAATAGATAATATTATCAATAACAATATCTTTATAGTGTTCTTCTTGAGTAATCAGATGACTTGGGGTTTTTAGTTGTTTTTTTAATGAAGATGACTGTTCACGTGGCCTAGCTCCATGGATCAGTGCCTCAGTGAGAGACCAGCCTTTCCAGGCTCCCTTTAGTGTTGATCGAGGCAGGGTGGAAGGAAAACACTTCTTAAGAGGTGATGCTGAGCAGAAGGCCTGTTCTTGGTGCACATAATTACACACATAAGGAGTGACTCTAAATTTTGTCTCGCGCTTTTATTCCATCTCACTTTCCCCCCACATCAAAGTACGATAACATCTTTGAAACGCTGCTGCAGTACCAGTGTATACCAGCCCATTTCAGTGGCTTCTCGTGAGAGACTGGTGACTGTTATCTGTAGGATCTGAGAAGCCCTGCAGTCCTGCTCACACAGACGTGTTCGTTTATGACAGTGAGAGATGCCAGATGTGCCACAGCCGTGGAAGAATGCTAAGCAATTAGAGAGCGGGCTGCTTACGGGGCTCTGGAAGCTTCTTCCTCTTGCTTTCCATTCATATTTGGTATTTGTTTTGAAGCACAAGGCTTTTTACCTTAGCTTTTGATTACAGAATTGGATGTGGTGCTGAATACTCTCGTGGTAGATAATTAATAATATTTGTCATTTTGTTTTCTCAAAGCTGGCTACGTACTTGGCGTGACAGGTATTGTGCTTCAATTGTCTAAGACACTTGTGCTTCCCAAGTCAGGCTCTGAAAACCAGTATTAATAGAAACTTTGAGGTAGAGTAGGAACCTGAGTACATAGAAAACTGAATGCTGAGATGGAGAAAATATTACTCTGGTGTATTAATTTTTAATGGACTGTCTTTCTAATAATGTTTCATCTATCAAATAAATGATAAGCATGTCCCAAGTGACTTGCAGGATATTCCCAGAAATGTACAAGCATAATTCCAATGCCTATATATTTTAATGAACTAATTACAAATTAATTATACCAATTATGCATAATCAATAGTATTTCTACTTTGTCCTGTGTTTTCTTTTGTCTGTCTTTAGGGATTTAGATGCTTAAAACAGAGCTGCCTTCTTTTTTAGTCAGGTCCTCCTGGGAGGCCTGTACACATTCCCTGGAACTTTGGGATACCGCTAGGGAAATAGCCTCACCCTCTTTGCTATAACAGCACTGTATTTATGTAGGATGCTGTTCAGCTCCCCATGACCACGATGCATTAAAAAAACCTTTTTTTCCCCTTTGCTAAATGTCCCGATTTGTAATTACGTGGTAGGAAATCTCCAATCTTTGAGACCACCGCTCTGCCAGCGAGGTCAGTACGTGGTGAGAGGGGAGGTGGATGGTGAGGCTGATTGCATGTATTCTTGAAATGATTGGTTTCACTGGATTTTTTTTTTTTCCTCCCAGTGTGATGACTTATTTAAATAAGAAACATCGAAGAGGTCTCACAATGAAATCTTCTGTGTATTTTTCTGTTGTCACCACTGTGTTGGGGTCTTCTCAAAGCTCTTAGGTAGGCACTTTTTCTTGCTAACACTCAGATGAAAAGCCTGTAGAAGGGGACATGGTTTAGAAGCGGACTTGGTAGAGCAGGGTTATGGTTGGACTGCATGATCTGGCGCGGTGGTCTTTCTTCAGCTGATAACACACGGAGCTCTGCACAGACCTGAGGAGCAGCCTTGCATTGCTGGTGATTCTATCTTGGAACAGGGACCCTGCTCCCCCTTTGGCCATTAAAAAGGTGTGCTGTTTGGTCTGCTGGCCAACTTCTCCATGAAGCAATATACTCTACCTCCCTTAATTTCCTTGTAATTTCACTTGGAGAAGTTGCTCTCTTTTTCACCTCTTAACTAACTTTTATGTAGTGTTGCTGGCACAGTTAGCGGCAAGTACGTTTTGATGGTGAGTGAGGGACCCCGTACGCTGTTTGTAGAGTGCTTTGGGATCATCAGCGATGCAAGGGACTGCAGTAAGCGTATTTATTGTTCTTTGTCAATAGATGTGCAAGCATCCAGCTTAACAGTAACTTTGTCTAGCCTGAAGCTAAAGCTCCAAGCCAGCAAGTCAAGAGCTAAGCCATTGTTGTTGAGACCAATCCTTTTTCTTAGAAAGAAATGAAGACTAACGAGGGCATGGTGTGTCATCAGGTTAGAGGAGAAACACTGTGTGAAAACAATGGGGATTCCAGGGCGTTAGAGCAAGAGGAAAGAAAAATCACACAAGATGAAGACTTCTGGAGAAAAGGAAGAGTCACAACAGTGTAAAAGGTACCTTGAGTGGCCCCGAAGCAGTGTTTACCATGGCCTGGATGTGTGCAGGCCAACAGATTCTGTTAGTCATGTTTTACAGAAATAATGGAAAAACCCCAGGTAGCTGAATTGCAGATTTCTTGAGGCAGTATTGACCAGAAGGTGACTTGAATGGTCTGATGAGCTTTTATCAAATTAAACAAAAAGCTGAATGGACTTTATGTGGAGCTTAATTTACTGTGCTTTGAAGCCAGAGTATTTTAAAGCGGCTGTTGTAAAGTGCATGAAACTGGAGAGGACGAGGGTTGGAATAGAGAGGACTGACATTTCACATAGCTCTTAGGAATGCCTGTGAGATGCTGTTTCTCTCCATCTGTGCTTGAAAGGTAAGTCCCCAGTGCCCGGCTGCTTTTGCCCAGTTCCCGGGTGTCCTGTAGACCTGTGGGGCTGTAGGAGCTCATGGGCTCACCTGCTTCGAGTGGATGTAAATGTCTGCTCGTCCATGGAACCAGTAACAGGCTTCACATTGCCCAGACCTGGAACAGCATGAAGTGTGCCTGGGTCAGTGCTTACGGAGTTCTTACCATGGTCTAGCAATAGGGACTCCACAGCCGCCTTATTCCTGGGCTTCTCTTTATTATCATTAGCAGCTTTTTCTTACTGTTGAACTGAAGCCCTTTTTTTTTTTTCTTTTTTTGCTGCACATTCAGCAGGTTACGTTTTGTCCTTCTCCCAGGGAGCATGGGAAACAATTGTTTTCTTTTTTATAACAAAATCACTGCATAGTCATTCACGGCAGGAAGTGAAGCAATTCAAGTGTCTCCAAATATCTTTCCTCTTTTCTTTACGCCCCAAACAAACAGACTCCAGATGTGGAGCTACAAAAAAGCAAACTGACTTCTTATTTGTAGAAGGTGGTATTCAACCAGATAATTATTTATTTTATTGTTATTTTTTTTAATTTTGTGAACTGTTCAACAGTGAGAGGCAGGCTGGAATGCTTTGGCTTGTTCCTGGCTAAACATTTGCCCTCTTGTGATAATTTGAGCTTTGTCTGTCTTGTGATAAGTTTGTTACGAACAAAGAAGCATATTCACGTCCTTGTTAAGCACATTTTCACCTGATCATGTGATGGAAACCTGTGGCTTACTGGCAAAAGCTGCACAGCTGTATTAAAAAGCAGTTTTACAATGGCTATCAGCTTGGTACTGGAAAAACTGATAAAGGCAGCTTTTCTCCCATCTCTACAACCCATCCACATTCATTAACATCAAAGTTCTGTAAGCCTTAGTACCAACTGTGTTGGTACTCATCTCACGGAGGATTTGCTTCTCTCCCCCTATGGGAAAGTTCTGCATCCTTTAAATCATATTAAGCTGCTTCATTTCTAAAATAATTCTTAATAGTGTGTCATGAATTGAATTCAGTGTAGCTGTTTGAAAAATTCTCTTGGAGTTGAGCTTAAATACTACTTTTCAGAACCGAAGAGCTGGTGAATGCAATTGAGCACATTCCTGGTAAAGTTTCTAGGGTGTTCGTGATTAGTGGTTTCCAAAACCTCAGTGCAGCAGCACTGAAAGCATTGGGAGACCAGAAACCACTTTAATAAGAAATCAAAGAGACTGTGTAACTCAGCGGGAGATACAGCCAGATACACAGGAATAGCTTCCTGAGGTGGGGAAGCTGGAGAACTTGGATGCAGGAAGTCACGTTAGGGCTTGGCTATGCCCAGACCCTGGCCTTGGGGGGGCATCAGGCTGACTCTAAGTGAGGAGTGGGGTGGCATGTCCTTGGGGTAGCCCTCCTGTGAGCTGCAACAGCTGGTGCTCTGGACAATACCTGAGTTTGCAGAGAAACTGGAGCATTACTGAGAACATCTGTTTTTCTTTGGTTTGTCGCATATCCTTGAAATAAATGCTAAGCAGTAGTATTATTAACCTTTAGAAATGTTTTCCCTATTTCCCCAAAATTCTACAATCTGGTTGTTCTTTTTCATTTCCTGCTAGGAAGAATAGCTTTTAATAAAAACAAAAAAACCCCAAACCAAAGAAATTCATTATTATTCCACAGATGTCTTCTGCCTGCGAGAGGAGGCGAGAATTTAAAGGGACAAAACTGTAGCTAGATTTTCTATTAACCGCTTGGCAAATCTCAGCAAGGGTAGGGTAATGTAGATGAGACTAGAAGAAACCATACAACTGAGTGCTGCTTATCTAAAAGCTGTGCTAGTCTTTTGGTGGGCACGTGGAGACGGTGGAGCGCAGGGCATGTAAAAGCTCAACCCAGACAGCTCCGAATCTGTTGTTCTGGATCGATGAGATTGAGGTGCTGATGGATGAGCATGAAGAATCCTGAAGAGTGGTGGAAGTTATGAGGTGTTCTGTTTTCTTAAAACCTCACCCTCCTGGAAGATGCTGCTCCCCAAATCCAAGCAGTACTGTTGTACATGGAGTTTTTCTGTCTGTTCTCCCTATTTTTCACATATTACAGGCCTTCAAATTCTCAGCAACGCTTTTGCCTACCCTTCTGTCTTCTCCACCATCCATATTGTTCCAAGTCTTCTTTGGCCAAGGCACTGATTGCAGGTCCTTGTTGCAAAAAACGGCCTGTCCTCTCTCCTCACTTTTCTTTTGCAGGTTTTTCTGTAGCCAATCTTCCGTAATTCATGCGTTTGGTTATGATGCAAGCTCTCCATGCAGAAAGCTCTGGTTAGTTTGCAAACACATGCCACGCTTCCACAGACTGCTAGCGGAGTTAAGGTCAGCTCACCGAACTGGTGGAAGTGCTCGCTGGGCTGTCTTAGTGGATTTTTGGTTCAGGGATTATTTGAATTTGAAAGCTGGTCAAACCCAGAATGTTTGTGAAGACCACTGACTGTAGGTTATGTTGGTGCTACCATTTCTCATTTTTCCCGTGGCTCGTTGGTATTTTTTTCTTTTTTCTTTTCCCACACATCTCTATCCTTTATCTCATCACACAGTGGCTTTCTCCATTTCCTTATGAGTTCAGAGGTTTGGTTTTTTCCTTATCTCTGTGGCTTTTCCCTGTAGTCAGCATTCAGTGTGTTTTTTCTGGAGCGGGAAAGTAGAAGATATTAAGAGAGTGTAACGAATGTCGACTTTAGCTCTGTCGAGAGCAAATATGAAAGGCAGATGAAACCATAGGTTGATTGAGAAGTTCTGATAAATTAAAAGATAGTGACACGCACCTGAGTCCACTGCATGGTAGCTCTTTCAAAACTACCATAGCCAGTGCCTGTCTTTGAGCCTTTTATTTGAGAATAGCAGCAGCGTGTAAGTTCTTTTTCTTTTGATCCTTCCCTGGAGGTGCTTTGGTCCCAACTATCTGCTGCGTAGCCTTCTTCTGGAGCAGACGAGCATGGACTTCATGGTGCTTGCCAGCTCTGCCAGACCTCCGTGGGTTTGAGTAACCGCCGGCCACCGTGTTCATTCTTGCCGTAAGAGACTGATATGATTTCAGAGCACAGATGATGAAAGCCTGGGGTGGGAAACCCATTGTGCCACCTACTCTTATTTTGCTGTTCTCTCACCTCCTTTGGGTGTGGTTCTGTATGTTCTGTTTATGTTTTTGTCTTTCTCTGTGAATTCCTGTCTCTTTGCTGACATTTCCCACCACAGAAGTTTGGATTAATGCTGGCTGCACACTAGAGCTTCTGAAATTCATTGCTTTATTCCCTCACTGCAGATCAATAAATACTTATGTTTTATTTCCAGTGCTTTGGCTTACATCACAGAAAAGTTCAGCGTTCCTCCTTGAAGACTGTTCTGCATTTACGTTTGTGTTACTTCAGCACATCAACCTGTAGTTTGTCTTTGGTACAGCCAGAGGCTGTGCGTTGCGTAGCCTTCTGAAGCAGTCCTGCTGACTGCTACCTCATGTGAGTGGAAGAGGCAGAAATAAGTCTTAAAGGCTTTGAATTTCACTCTGATTGCCCATGCAGTGGATCTAACACAAACTAGTTGAGCACTTTCTCAGGGATGTTTTTTCAGGGTTCACAGTACCTTTGGCAGTTCCTGCAGCCAACTCCTGTAAATACATTGAAGTGATAGAACAGAAGGTTTGGACCTTGAGTCTCCATCCTAAATTGAGGCCACCTGAAGGAGGGAGCTGGACCTCACTCGCAGCTGGCCCTTCCTCTCTTCCCCTTCTTTTGGAAAGTACTTAGTGCCTTTGGAAAGGCTGCAGCTTGTTTCTCTTTCTTGACTTCTGCATCTCATTGACATCGTTGGCGTCACCGACGGGAGGGTGGCTCTGCAAAGGGAACAGGTGGCATGTTAAGCATGGATGAGTGTTTGGAGTCATTTCACAACACTGAGCGTGCAGGTAAATCACTTCATGTGCAGTTCTGCCTTAGTCCTACGTAAGACGACTGTAAAGTGCATTTGGTCCTTGTCATTGTTGTTGGGCGTACATTCCTTGCACAGTATGTTACAGCTCTGTGTTCAAGAGTCTTCCAGTCTGGTATCTTATTCGCTTGCAAACTGGAGAGTTTTAAAAAAAATATGGATCTATATGTTAGACCTGGAAGTGGTCCCATGCAAAATGTAATGAAGCTGGGTTGCTCTGACCTCTGAGCTCTAACATGTGTTTGTTTTGGCTCGCCCGCCAAAACCTGCAGTATACAAATTGGCACTTGTAAAATTGTTCGGATAAATCAAAATTGGTACGGGGGGAGGAAAAAAAGTTTCAAACTGTTTCTTTTGGGATCCTTTGCCATGCTATTTTTGATGTGTGTTTTCAGAGGAGTGTTTTTGTGGCAGCAGGCAGTTTGTTGCTTGAAGAAAGCTAAAATATTCTAGGAAGTCAGGCTAGCTGAATTTAGATGTTAAGCGATGCCAAAACTAATATAGCCTGTAACTAAGTGAGAGTGACTTTGCACAGTCAATGTCAGTCACCCGCAGCTTTGTCTTACGTTCTCATATGAGCCTTTAAAAAAGGAAAACACAAACAAAACCCCAGAAAACGTGGTAGCTGCTTACATCCAATCGAGCTATAGCTGCAGCCTAGTGCATAGGAGAGAGAGAAGCTGCTCCTCATCCTTTGGGGCTGGACAGATGGAGCTGGACCTGTCAGAGCATGAACCGCCTGCGGTGGTGCGGGAGCTGGGCTGGCCTGGAGTGCCCTCTCTTGGCTGCTGCAGAAACCTTGCCTTTTGGTAAGGATGGGGAAAGGGTTGTTAGCATTTTGATTTTCCAGTGTGACGGACAGAGGTAAGCTTGGTTCTGTTTCCAGATCTGCTTCCTAAGGACATCTGAGAGCTAACCGAGTGTGAATTTTTGCCCATGGCAAGTCCCCGTCTCTGGGAGGGCTTAAAAGACCTATAGATGTGGTGCTGAGGGCCATGGTTTAGTGGTGCCCTGGCAGCGCTGGGTTAACGGTTGGACTCAATGATCTTAAAGGTCGTTTCCAACCAGAACAATTCCATGATTCTAAGCTTGAATCCCTCAGTTGAAGCCCCACTAGTGTTATGCACTCCGGCAGCATTGCACGTAGGACTACATTAACTTGATGCTCCTGGGACTCTTAACATTGTGGCAGAGCTGAGGTTTTTAAGAGACTTCATACTGCTCCGAATCCAGGGATCCCAGAGGCAGCAACTGTAGTGGCCCCTGCTTGACTCGGCACTGCTAAATGAATCCAGAACAAATGAGGCTCTGAAAATATGAAGACAAATTTGACACCTGGACTCCAGGAAACATTTGTGGATTTTTGATGAGGAGCAGTAGGGGGGAAGGGAAAACCTATGGTTTAGCATAGTTAAATATATGGCGTGCTAAGTATGAATAAATTGTGACTGTTTTAAACAAGTTCATTTATTCTATGGCTGGCTCAACCACAAAGGAATAGACAACAGCTACAACGTAGTAGTTCCTCAAAGGGTTACCCAGAGGCCAGCATCCTGGGCTGATTCTGGTGCAGGGCAGTGGTCAGCTTTCATCATTCATACAACTGGCAAGCTTCTTTACGTGTAATTCTTTTCTAAAAAAGTGAATTAGTGTCAGTCCTTGTGAGTTAAGGAGTTTTGTCTCCCGATAGCCTTCCTTTGCAGTCTGATTCTTTTTCTCATTGTTCATGAAGGATTCATTTGTGTCAAGGAATCCTTCGGTAAACTGAAGTGAAAAGTTCCTTTTTAAATGTACCAAGTCCAGTTCATGCTCATGGGGCTGTCCTGAGCACAGCCCCTCTCCTGTAATGCAAAGAAAAGTCATGTCATAATTTCGTGAACTATTGAAGGTGAGTCACTTCTGTATTCCAGCCGAACACCATTACAGCCACACCCCAGCTCTGGTTTTGGGGAGGGAGTTTCTTCCCAGCCTGTAGACTCCATTTAAGTAAATGAGCCTTTCACTTTAAAGCAGAGACTGAAACCATTCTGACCGTTAGTGACTAAAAGTCACTATTATCTGGCTTAATGCAAGCCGAGCAAAATTAATCGAGAGCCTTAGGGTAGGTGTGCAGTAGTGGTTAGTACTGTTTGGTGACCTC
This sequence comes from Eurystomus gularis, assembly GCA_013400335.1. Taxonomy (NCBI): domain Eukaryota; kingdom Metazoa; phylum Chordata; class Aves; order Coraciiformes; family Coraciidae; genus Eurystomus; species Eurystomus gularis. Next base: position 518,815 of record VZZY01022075.1, on the reverse strand, counting down.
GAATGGCTCTGGATGGTCTGTTCACATGGAGGTGGCCCCAAAGCCCATCAGGGCACTGTGGGAGTGAAGTTGCCTTTTGCAGTTAGTATAGAAGGTAAGAATCTGGTTTCTAGCCTGCTGCTAGCACAGCTTTCTTTTCCAAACAAGGCGACAACCCACGCAGTCCAGTTGCACTCACTGTTTATAAAATGTGAATGAATTCAGCGTTTGCTGTCTTGTTTTAGCAGGTGTTATTCTTTTGGGTGTATTTGGGTTCGAGTGCCAAACGAGCAAGGCTTCGAAAAGACATCGCTCCTTTTGTTTTGATAAGTAAAGCACGGTGCGACCCACAATTACAGTCACATTAAATTACAGAGAATATGTATGAATGATTCCACCTGGAAAATTCGGGAGGTGTGGGGCTTTTGTTGCATTGCTCGTGGCAATCGCGATTTGTGGGCACCGGGAATGAACCCTCGGGTTCTCCAGCACCGCTCGCGTTGCTGGCTTGGCCGTCGCTGTGTGGTTTATGCTGCTCTTCTCTTCCTGTACAACAGCTCCCTCTGCTTGAAAACGGCCGCGTAATTACAACCCCTGGTTTGTATTTGCCTGATCGACAGTTTTTAATATGGGCCCCTTTTTAAAGAAGATTTCCGCCGCTCTTCATGAAGCGATTCCAATACACGGCTCGTGTGCGCACTGTGAAGCAGTGAAGAGAACCAGGCTCTTCTCAAAACTTTACTGTGTAGGATTTGCAGGAATTCTTACCCTCATTTTAAGCGTGAGGATTAGAACTGGTTGGAACAGTTTTTCAGCTAAATTACCTCTTACCAAAACATGAGTTATTGAAGGAAAAATGGTTTTGTTTCAGTGAAGGCTTAAGTTGAAACAGGACAGTTTTCCATCAGAAATGGGGTAGATAGACCGCCGACCTTGAATGTCTGCATAGAAGAAGCTCCTGGTGAGATTGCCCTGTCCTACTTAAGTGGTTTGGATCCCAACCCAAAAAGAGCAGCTTTGGATCTGACAGAGCAGGGATTTGAACGTGGTTCTCCCACGTTTTCCGCCAGCACCAGAATTACTGGGCCAGTCATTCACTTGCAGATTTTTGTCAGCTTACCTTACTTATCTGGTGAGGATGAGTGCCGGTTTCGTTTTGTTCATTTTTTTATCAATATAGCTAAGCCAGCAAAAGTCACATTATAAAAGCTCTTGTGTCAGCAAAGGTGTAGTTTTGCTGAGAGAGCGCTCAGCCATTTAGGGAACCAGCATAAACCTTGCTTGCCATGGCAAGATGAGCCCACGATAGGAAAACTTGCTGGTTTAGTTCTATGAGCAAAGCCTTCCTAACGCGAGCAGTGCTCACAAATGGCTCTCTCAACGCGACCCTGGTTTTACAAAGAAGTCCAAAGGGTTGTTTTTATTTTTATTTTACGTTGGAGCAAACCCCAGAATTAACATCTCAAAAGTTCGTGTCAACAGAGCATTTGTTCTGTGCTCGGCTGTCATCAGGATGGTTCAGACATGGGTTTGTTGGCAAGGGCAGGCAAAGCTGGCTCTGCACAAAGGACAGCAGCAACTTTACATTTTCAAAATTCAGCACGCTTAAAGCAGAACCTCTTTTAAAAAATTTTTTACAGCTTGGAATCCTTTGGATTCTTCTTCTGGCCTTGCTGGATTTGGGCTTGTTTTAGTCCTACGAATTCCCAAAGCGTACGCGGAGCGTGGATCGCTCGCTCTTTGGAACAAATACAATCCTTCCCCCTCGGCATTGTGCAAGGCAGGTTGGAGCAGAAACAGTCGGACAGCCCCAGCAGATTGGCACGGGTTCAGGAGCCAGAACACCACCGCGCAGCGGAGACAGGCTGCTGGGCTTGATTATCGAGACCCGATGCTCGCGAGGAAGCCTCTTCTGTACAATGCGGATGCCCAGTGTTCGGGAAGATTATAAAATGGCAGGATAAAGCAGCAGAACAGGAGCGAATTATTAGTAATGTGTGTTTACTCGAATTCCGCTTCGGCAGGGCTCTTCCTGCCGAACTCGAATTTCAGTTCTCTAATTTCAGCCATTTGCAGATATTGCATTCGTTGCCTCATATGTGTGCACGTACCTTAAAGAAAAAAAATGTTCCCCTAGAAAGCAATGTATAGTTATATAAAAAATAGATTTTAAAAGCATTCCTGTTTTCAAATTAACACCGAGGTGCTGAATTCATGGTGGTCTTTGTGAGTTGAATGTTGCCCTTTTTTTTAATCCCTCCCGTGCCCTGAATAAGATGCAAGTCCTGAGGGAAAAATAATACATGATTATGCATTTGAAGGCCCGGTGCATACAAGGAGCATTTCTGAACTTTGTGAGTCCTTAGCAAGGGAGAGAAAGACTAATTGTAATCTTAAAAAACAAAAAAAGAAACAAGGGAAAAAACAGACAAGCAAGAAAACAAATGAAAAAATCCCATAAATTTGGTTTGTGTATATTTCTGCTACTATATAATAACTTCTGATCATCTCATTGGGTTGAGGATGGATTTTTAAATGACTGAATGCACGCTAGAAATGGTACATGACACGATGCGTAGGGCAATACTGCAAAAAATAGTGAAGTGAGTATCTTTGCATCAATTTACAGCCTCTCCAATGTGTATAATATTTTCTATTTCCCATTCCCCTGTCTACACCAGCACAGTGTTCCTTCAGTAATATTCTTAGGTGCTCTTCTGTTGCTGTCTCTTCTGTCCTCTATTAAGGAACCGTCATGGCTGGAGAAAATGTCTTTTATAAGTTCTCATGCAGATTTGACAAAGCAGGAGCACTGCAGCAGTATAACAAGTATATGCTGCTATTTCTTGAATGTTTTGGGTTTGTTTTTAAAATTTTCATTTAATAATGTTTCGAATGAAATTTCTAATCTCACCATGATTTCTTGTAAGCTCAGTTTTGCTGCTAGGAAGCCCTTGAATGGCACGCAGGATGGTTATTTTACGTAATGTTAGCACGTAACAGGCTGGACGAAGGCTTGTGGAAGAGTGCCAGTGTTGTTTTTCTCTTTGCAGGTTGGCCTGGCCGTTCCTGTGTGTGTAAGAAGAGGGCAGGCAGGGCATCAATCAGCTTTCAGATCTTAAAATTTCTTAATGGACTAGGCAAGTGGCAGAGTATCTTCCTATGGCAAACCTTTCTTTTTGTAAAGCGTTAGCCTTGGCACTAGTAGTAGACAATCCTTTTGAACGTCTCAGCAAGCTTCAGTTCTGGAGCATTAGATGATGAACGTGCTTCAGTGCTCTTTGCATATTCAAAATACACATCATCCCGACGAGGGCTTTGATTTTTTTTTTATTTTTATTTTATTTTGATTTTTTTTTTTCTCTCTCCCCCAGGATCCCTTAGATCCAACAAGAACAGCCATTGTGATCAGCTCTTTGGTGGCAGGCGGAGTAGCTGAACGTGGGGGTGAGCTTCTGCCTGGGGACCGCTTGGTGTTTGTGAATGAGAAGTCTTTGGACAGTGCCACTTTAGCAGAGGCAGTGGAAGTGTTGAAATCTGTGCCCCCGGGTACAGTTTCTCTCGGAATCTGCAAGCCTTTGGTGGTAAGGACTGATTTTAATTTTTTTTTTTTTTTTCCTATTTAATTCTATGACGTGTGGACTGGGTTGTTGTATTTGTGGGGTTGGAAATTCAGAGTAGAAGTTGGAAATCAGCTAAGTTCTTCTTTTTTTACTGCGAGGGTAACAGAACACAGGAACAGGCTGCCCAGAGAGGCTGTGAAATCTCCATCTCTGGAGACATTTAAAACCCGTCTGGATGTGTTTCTGCGTGACCTACTCTAGGATCCTGCTCTAACAGGGGGGTTGGACTAGATGATCTTCAGAGGTCCCTTCCAACCCCTACCACTCTGTGGTCTGTGTGATCTGTAAGTTGATATGCGCACACCTTGACACGTGCAGAAATTCTGGCTAGCTGGTGAATGAATGGGCAGCTCAATATCCAAAAGGTTTGACTGGAAAACCAGCATTCTCAAGTTCCTCCTGAAAGAACATCCACGTGGAATCACAAGACGTGTCTGGGCAAACCTGTGCGCACTGGCCCAATGCAGGGATGTAACATGGTTCAAGCAATTCAGCAAGTGAGTTAAATATGTGCTGAAGTCCATTTTGCACTAAGACATTGCTAAGTGCTTGCTCGAGCTCCACTGACATCAAAGAAACTTAATCTGTTTGAAGTCAGGACTGTAAATTCAAGTAGAATTTCCTTTTTCTAGAATGAGGGCTTTGGAACAGACAGTAGCTGACTTGAGAACACTGCAGTATTGTTCATCAAGGGCACCCAGGCAAAATTAATTAAAGCAAAGCACCATCTAATAGAAAGTGCTTGTAATTCAAAGTGGTAGAGGAGTGGTGAAATAAGACCGTAGCAAGGCTGTTAAATATATTCTTCCCTTTTCTAAGAAGTGATAGATCATTGTTCACGTCCTTGTATTTGTCTGTCTTTCCTACACACCTCTTTATTTTTTACCATATCTGTACTAATATCTTAAAAGAATAAAAGCTGTTGTCTTAATCTTCTTTATTTATGACTTCCCTTTTTTACAATTCTGTAACTTTTCCCCATCTCTTTTCTAATGGCTGGTTCCCCCTCTCCCTTTTAGTTTATTGAAAAATGTGGGAATTGTTTTGTTGGTTTTCCTGACTCATCGTTTGGATTGCCTTTCTTAGGGAGGAGGCAAAGAGGAGGAGAACATGCACAGTGTGGATTCCAGTGACACTAAAACCAGCCCTGGATCTCCAGAACCAGTAGATAATATTAATTTCTCAATAATACTTGAAGCACCACAGGTATTTGTTATTCTTTTGGTTCAGCTTAAGTTTATACAGACAGGAAATGATGTTTTAAAGTAAAAAAAATAGTATGTTCTTCAGATAACACTTAAGTATTGGGTAGACTGCCTCTGAAAAAGACTCTTAACAGCTAAGTCTATACTAATGGTGTTGTGAGCAGTAAGAACACGCAGAGCACTTACCAGTGTGGTTCCCAGACTGCCTTATCAAATTTACCGCGTCACTGAAATACCTTGGGGTGCCTGGGATATGAAATAGGGATGCTGTGTTGTTAGTAGTCATAAGTAGTTGGTTCAGCTTTGCGAAGAAAGTAAGGTATGGAAGCAGAATACTTTTATTATAATGAAGTAAAACAAAAAAATAGTGTAGTATGTAAGGCAAGCTTGAAATCTGTTCTTCTTCATAGATTTCCTGTATGGTCCTGAGCGATTTCTTTTACTCTTCCTCATTTCTCCTCTTTCTTATTTTCTGAGAAATAATTCTGTTTATTGTGGGAGGATGGGGCACTAAAGATGGTGAGAAACTCAGTTACCAGGGTAATAGACAACAATAGACAACAATAGACAACAATATTGCAACACTGACTTGTTTAGAATGATACAGATGTGGGTATTTTTAAACTTTCACCTGTTTTTCAAGTGCTTTGCAAAATTTTTAGTGATTCATGTTGGGAAATGCATTATTCTTAGACCAGAAAAGACAATACCTAAAAGATCATCCAGAACGGCAACACAATAATAAATTCTGGGTTTTCTTGTTGCTGAAAATATCTACCTGTCTCTGGATACAAACATATCTTTAATGCTGAAATGGTATATCAGAACCACCAAATGGTAGATTATGGTGCAGATGTATGTATGCTATGTAGAAATCAGCTTGGACATGATATTTACTGATTTTCATGATGTGAAATGGAGTTTGTTGCTTTCTGTGTGCATAGGAAGGGTTCCTGGCAGAGCAATTAGTCCTCTGCCAGCTCAGATCGTTTCTCTGCTTCCTAAATAAAACTAATATTATTAAGTATTTTGAAATAAAGTATTTTATCCTGCTGAATATAGAAACTGGAACGATCAATTTGTACAAGATCCATGCAGAGGTATTTGCTTATGTCTTGTTTTACCTTACATGTGACAGCATTGATAGTAGCTCAGAGCAGTAATATAAATTTTCCATCCATTTATCATCTTACCTGCTGCTAGAAGAGCCAAGAGTCAGATGTATTGATGCCAGCCACTCTTTCGCACTAGCATAGTGCTGACAAAGCTGACTTTATTTTTTAAAAGAAGGGATCTTGAAGATGTGATAAGGTTACAACAGTGGGCTTTACTGTCATGTTTGCAGTATTCCCTGTTCTGTCGGTAGTGCCTGCTACTGCAGTGCAGCAGGCTGCGATTTTCCGTGCCCAAGAGCTGTACCAGGAGGTGGTAATAACAAATAGCCGTGTGGCTCTCGGCTAAGGCAACTGGTTTATGTCACGATGAAGCCGGCGCCTCTTGCCAAAGCGTTTGGAGAATGATGCTGCGGAGGAGAAGTGAAATGAAATGAAGTAAAGATGGAGGGAATTAGAATCTCTTCAGACTGGGTATTTTTTGAGATTGAGGTACACGGGTCAGATCGATTAAAGGAATATTTAATGCTTATGAAAAATGTGCTCCTTTCTAGATCGCTAACGTTCGTGCCAGGTAGTATTACTGCGTTGTTTCCTTATGCTCTTGCCTGTCTCTTGTTTTCTCTCTTGCCTCTCACTTGTACTATGCAAACGTGTTGGCAGCATCTGGTTTTGTTTGTTTTTCTTCTGCATTTATACAAACCTATCAAACCAGGATCCTGACACTAAAGGTCAGAAATGGTGAAGTACCTTGGGGAGTCTGGGAAGGGGCAGGAAGCAGAAAGAAAAACATGTTGGTTGAGGACCCCTGAACCTGTAGATTGGTTTCAGGGTTTGGGGTTTCTGCACCTTGAAGATCAGGTTTGGGCGTGCTTACTTGGTGGTCTGAAGAACAGAGAGGACAAGCTCTGTGTGTGGCAAGCTCTCTGGGACTGGTGCAAGGCGTAAAATTTCAGAGACGCCTGTGCAGACTCACTCCATGAGGACCCCATTTGGTTTAGGAGAAGCATGGACCATTGGAAGGCACGTGACAAATCCCAGTGAGATCTTTCAGAGTGGGTTTTAATACCTTCTTTTGGCTTTGTTGTTTTTTTCAGTTTGTTGCGCTGTGGTTTGAATTCAGTAGAAAGTTCCGCACCCTTTAAAAACAGTAAAGGTGTTAGATAATGAACAGTCATAGAATCATTTAGGCTAGAAAAGACTTCCAGGATCATTAAGTCCAGCCTTCATCCCAACATCTCTCTGACCCCTAGACCATGTACTGAAGCACCACATCTACCCATTTTTTAATCACCTCCAGGGATGGTGACTCCACCACTTCCCTGGGCAGCCTGTTCCAATGGCTAATCACTCTTTCAGTAAAGAACTTCTTCCTAAATTGTGTCCTTTTTTTCTTTTTAGGATATGGGTCACCATTTCCCCTCTCCCCCAGGTTAAGATATCGTATGGAACACCCAAGGAAGGGACAAACAAGCGTGGCTTGTGTTTCATTTTGGTTTTTATTGCTTGTACTGTTGTATAAGCAAAGTCTTAGGCTGTTTTTATTTAGCTGATAGTATTGTAAGAAATGTACATGCATCCATAAAGCAATAGCAGATAAGTCTGGAGCACAGAGATACTTTAGCTGGGTTTATATATACATGTTTTTCTGTAGATTTCCTAGTGTTATTAAATAATTCTCATTCCCTAACTTCAGTCCAGATTGGTTGTTCCTAATGGCTGCAGCAATATCTAGGCCGTGCAACTTAAATTTCTTTATATGAAAAAAAAACCTTGGAATGTCTACTTTTCGTATTAAAATCATAAGTCAGTGTGCATTTTCTTTTAGAAAATGCAAAAAGTGTAAGATTTTCACTTTAAAAATCAGCATGTGCTTTTAATGTGGGCCTGACATAAAACATAATTTTAAAAGAGTTAGCAAGACACATAATGTAAAATCAATATTCCTGTCATGTTTTATGCAGGGTTTCAGAGATGAAACACCCTTTAAAGAAGAACTTGTTGATGAACCAAGTTTGAACTTGGGAAGGTCATTTCAGCTTTCTCAGAATGACAGTGGGTATGAGAAGGAGTCTTGGGAGATGCATGAATTTCTGAAACCCAGAACAGAAGATTTGGACGAAGAACGGGAAATGTTGGTGGATGATGAGTATGAAGAAGATTCAGACTTCCTGAAATACAATACATCACATGGACAGAAGGCAACTTCGGAGAGGAACCTCGATATAGAACGATGGGCAAAGCAACTTGAGACTACTGAAATACAAGACTTAAGATCCAGTGTTAATTTAAGTCCGAAACAGTCCCTGGAATATCCATTCAATAAAGAGCAAATGGTAAGGAATGATGTGTTGGTCTTGGTGGTGGACCCTCACCAGGGGACCTATACCTCAAGGCAAATTCCCAATCTAAACTCTGTATAGAGTCTTTCTAGTGTTCTAATTCCTAGATGAGATCTGGGTACCTCTACTGGACACCAGTCTATCCTTTTGTACAGTTTGGAAGGTTCTTTTGGTTACGTATCATCTGTGCATTTAACTGCTCGAATGAGATACGTGCTGTGGTTGGTGTATTTACAGGTATCCTGTACTTGGACCTTCTTTCCTACCTCAGGCTGAGCCCAACTGAGCCCATTTGCAGGCTCTGTTCTTTTTTTACAATCTGTACTAATATGGTGCATGTTGATAATAGCAGAATGTCACTTTGTGGATTTAATAGTGTAGCGGCTTCAGCAGCAATGTCAGTGAAGGAGTTCCCGTTTTTCCTTATTATTTTGAATCCAAATCGGTTTCTTGAGACAGATGTTAGTGCAGCTGAGCAACAAATGATATGGCAGAAGCAATTGTAACAAGCAGACTGGTGGGCAAAGGAGTAGAAGGAGACAGAGCTTCAGATAAACTGTGAAACCTCATTTGTGTGTCCTCCTCAAGTATTCTAAGAATTATTCTTTTTCTTCTGAGTCTTTGTTCATTCACTTGCCAAAAAAGAAGAAAATTTAATATGCACCAGCCGTTGAGATGTATGAGTTTATATGAAAAACTGAAATAGAAAAGAATTTAATATCACAGCCACAGAGAATTTCAGGTTTTGTTTGGCCTGTCCCCGTATGCACTATGTACATAAACAGGCTAAAATGCAGCTTCCAGTGACAGTTTTATACCAGAGCGCACAATATTAAATTTATGAATTTATTACTTAAAGCCAACAAATGAGCGAGTGTAAAGAACTTCTTGTCTGGATTACAGGCAAGTGGAAAGATACAGTTACTTTATATTGCAATAGCACAGAACGTTTTTCATATCTCTTCTTAATATAGTGCATGAATGAGCAGTTAGTATTTCATAGTTACCTGACTAAATATGAACATAATTAAGAAAATGTGACTGTTTGCTGTAAAAATCAATGTTTGTGTCATACCCGTCTATAAGTTGATACTGGTGCTTTCTAACTTTAATTACTTTTTTTTGTTCTCATCAGTGTGAAGAAAATGCGAGCGTAAGTTCACTACTTTCTGGAACCACAGCACAGAGTGGCTACCAAAAAGACATATTTGATACTGAAACTGCCCAGTCAGGAGGAAAAAACAAGACGGATTTAGGTTTGTAAGAATTTTTTCTTTATCTTATAATTCCGTATTTACATACTCAAATTTTATAACTAATTATTTCAAATGATAAAATATGCAAATGAAGACTTCTGCAGGCTCAAGACAATCTGGCTTTAAGTAGGCTTCAGTTTCATGATCTTGCTTCCTCCTCAAAATCTTTACCTACTGTTGTCACAAGTGATGTCAAAAGTGGCTGCAGCTTTGTCCTGCCCCTGGAGAATCACTTTCTTCTGTGTAGCTGATGTCCCCAGTAGGACTCCATGCATAAATAAAATAGTAGCTCATGCCTGTAATTTCGGTCAGGAATTTGTCTCCGTTGCTTTTGATTGCTGATTTTACAGATTTTTGCACTTAAAAAAAGATAAAAGAGTAACAGACTCTGGAGGTATCTTCACCACAACCAGTTTTGTAAGTGAACTCTATAGTAGGTAATTGCACCATATCTTGGGTTTGTAATCTGTGCTTAGGAGCAAAGTTTCTCCTTGCTGGATAGCCAGAGATGGATGGTTAGAATCTGGTAGAATATCATTTTTGTGAGGAGCATCTGTCATGTAAGTTGTACCTAAGAGTGTCTCAGTTCCGCAAAGATCTGATGTTTCCTGTTATTACTTAACTGCATGTACATCAAAAGCAAGGTGCTATAGAAAAAGTGTTTAGTGTGGTTTAAAAAGTTCCTTCAAAACTAAATGTTCTTTATCTCTGAACCTCTTGATCATCACACAACACTGACATTTGGAACACGGTGAGCTAAGGGGTTTATTTGCAAGCGTGATAACTGGTAGATGCAGGGACAGAAGAAGCAGAAGTTCATGTCTGCACCTTTTCTTCTTCAGGTTCAAAGCTTTGGATTGACTCTAAAGGACCTGGGCTTGCTGTTGATCTGGAAGCTATTGAAAAGGAGGAACTAAAAGGGGAGGATTATGTTTTTTCCAAGAACCATGAATCTGGGAGAGTAACCACCTTAGCTCAACCTAGAACAGCGTTGTGCAGGTACGGAGAAAGATTGCAGGTTTTGGAAGAGTTGTTCTCAATTAATGATCTTAAAGTTGTCTTCTTGTTTTACTTAGCTGACTAATCATCAAAAGCTGTGTATGAAACCGTAAGATGTGCACAAATGGCCAATTTTGTAACTTTTGCCCAAGGAGCTGAATTTTGCTTTACAACCTTCTTGAATCTTTACTTCCCACTTTCCCCTGAGTACTGGGACACGAAAGTGAAGTAGGTGGCAGAGCCATTCGCACTTACCCCACAGTGAGGGGAGAATGGATGTGACCTGGCAGAGAAGGATGTAGCCTTTACCGATAGCATTGGTCCTTACAGCTTAAGGAGCTCTCCCCTTAGCTCCTTTTCAAAGCTCGGTCCTCTTGGTTTTTCCTTTCCTTTGTCCTTCCTTTTGAGCACAGCAGCTCAGCCATGGCTCTCGGGCCTGTGCGGGAAATTTTAGTCTTGCAGTGGTGCTGAGAAACCTGAAGCTGACACTGGTTGTTGATATTTGCTACACCTATCAAGCATCCCATTCTTTCCCCACCAGTTTTGGGTAGTGGATCTGCTTTTGGGGCCTGTTGATTCAAATCTTCAGTGCTTCCGTAATTCATCTGTAATTTTCCCTTGGAGGGAAACCACCTCAGCAATAAGGTGAGGGGATTATTTCTCCAGCACAACATCCTGCTTCCTTTTTGTAGTTTGAGTAGCATTTACAGCTCTCAGGATGTACAGAAAATGTGTGCAAGGATGTATTGTTTCAACCTTTCTTTAGGGGCATGCAATTCCATACTGCCGTTCCTATTCTGTGAATAGGTGAGTCGCATAGAGTGTAAAAGTTTAATTAACACCCTGTTCTGGAGTGTTTGATTGAACACACAGGATATATTCTTCCAGTTGGATCATGATCCGCTTTCTGGTCAGCTAGGCTGGTTTTATCATGTTTATACCACTCTAAGAAGAATCACAGCATATTTATCAGAAAGTGAATGTTGATTGCTTAAATAGTTTCGAATGAGTAAATGCAGTGCAGATTTGTATATCACAGAGCAGCTTATAAATTTGGTCTGCCCATCATGTTTATTTCTGGAGCATTCCTTTAGTGCATTTAAACCTAAATACAAAAATTCCTGTCTCGTCTGTTGACTCTGCACATTTGGTTTAAACTGGACAGTGTGAGAAGGCGTTGCTGTCTCACTGCCAGACACAAAATATGTAAGGAATTGTGACCTGGCATGGATGATGCCTTTTAATTTTATTTTTTTTATTTCTCCCCTCCCTCTGACTCCAATTAGTGAATTACCTGAGAGAGAAGAAGGAGAAGGAGAAGAAACTCCAAACTTCAGCCACTGGGGACCACCACGAACGTATGCTCATATGATTACATTCTTTCTTCCCATTTACCTTATGTCTTCTTTTCTATGAAGTTCTCATGGTTTGTTTTCTTTCTTCCCTCCTCTGCCAATAACTTTAAGGTACTTGTGTACCTTGGGCTTTCTTAGATACAGTGAATTTTTAACAGATGTTCAACAGAATTATGCCTTCTATTTATACAGCTGACTTGGGAAAGCTTGGCAGGTTTACGTTGTGGATGACCTACAAGTTCTTGCTCATTTAATAACTATTAGGTGTGAACAATGCACATAGTGCTGCTGTCTCCTTTTCCATGGCTCCTCTAAACTTAATGGCAGAGTTCCAAATTGCAAAGCCAAGTTTTAGCCACATCCTTGTTGTATTGTTAACGTTTTTAGGTGAATCGTTTTTATGGTCCTAAGTAAAATACAGTCAGAAAAATCTGCTTAAGCTGATCAATATGCATCTGATGCAATGAAGGCAGTGTTCAGAAAGTTGTATGAAACACTTTGTTTTATTATTTGTCTAGCATGCCACTTGTGGCATTCCCCATTTCCAGGCAGTTTACCTAACTGAAGGAGAATGAGGGTGTACTTGAAGACCTGCCTCTGAAATAAAAGCCTGTGCCTGGTGGGTGTGGGTAGGCAGCAAAATTTTGTTCTTTTTCTGGGGCTAATTCTGCTTGGGGTAAAAAGCTGACATTGCTGAGAGCATTCTTGGGCTTCTGACTTTATCCTTTATTAAATCTTCTTGAAAGGCCAGAAGCATACATTTATTTAAGGCTTTGTATTTATAGTTTAAAATTTCAAGCTGTTAAAACTACCACATGTATTTTTTCAGCGTTGAGATCTTTAGAGAGCCTCACGTGTCTCTTGGAATAAGTATTGTTGGTGGACAAACTGTCATAAAGCGTCTGAAGAATGGAGAAGAACTTAAAGGGATCTTTATCAAACAAGTTTTGGAAGACAGCCCAGCAGGAAGAACAAGAGCTTTAAAAACTGGAGATAAAATACTTGCGGTAAATGCAGATAAACCTACCTTTTCATTCTAAGAAATAAAGATTAACTGAAACAGCTTTGGGAGGGGAGAGGGATAAACTAATGCCATCACTTCATGAAGCATTGATGACACTGTTTTGAAAGCCAAGAGAGAGCCCCAGTGTCATCTTTTCTTTTTTTAATATCTGACTATGGAGCCCTTTTAACATTCTCCTCTATTTTTAAGAAAAGATAAGTCTTGGTATCTGATGGGAAAAATAAAAAAAATGAGAGTCCCTTGTATCCATATAAAAGAGTAATAAGTCCAGGCAAACCTTTATAAGGATAAGTTGTAATTTATAGAAGAACGTAGACTCTTTATACTGAAATTTGGGCTGTTATTTTGTGTGTGTGTGAATTTGGAGTAGTTACATCTGATTAACTACTCTTTGGGATAAATCCTTGATTCTGGCAGGTGCTGTAGGGGAGAATGCGATTCCTGGCTCTCGTTTCTAGCCCTGTGTGGGTTTTTCACTCCTTTTTTCTCCAAATGAAAACTTTTGAATCTGGGGTCCCAAGCTGATAGTGCCGTTCTTGTATGTGCTTTAGACTTGTGTGTAAAAAATTATTTCAAAACAGGTTTAGTTCACAAACAGGTAAAATCTGGAAGAGTTTTATTTCTACCTAGCGTTATATCTAGCCCTCTCTGACAATTTTTCCTTATGCTTTTTATCTAGAAGAGTTGCTTTGGGAAACATACTTTGCCCATCTTTTAATTATGAATACTAAATAATATAATTTTCCTTAAACCGTCACAGAAACATACTGTACAAATAACTTCCCTCGACTGTTTTTGGTACTTTGGTACTGATCCTTTGCAAATGTGTGCGATCTCTTGTAATAACTTCATGCCAAAGACAAGCTACCTAATAAAAATAAACATTGTTTGCTAGGTTTCTGGGATAGACCTACAAAACGCCACTCACGAGGAAGCAGTAGAAGCTATCAAGAACGCAGGAAATCCTGTTGTGTTTGTAGTTCAGGGTTTGTCTAACATACCAAAAGTAAGTTTATGTCTCTTTTTACTCCAAAACTTAATAATCTTATTTTAAACTTGGCTAAATTCCTTTCAGCAAGATCCATCAATTTTTGTGGCCATCCTTTCTGTCAGAGTTTCTGCTTGTAGACCATGTGATTGATTGATTACATGTCTGGCAGGGTTTGAAATCTCGTTTCTCTGACGTAAATTGAGTTGATGTAAATCTGTGGACTAGGTGTTAATTCAGTTCTCCCATCTGTGTAACTGAGTCTGGCCCTGTGTATTTTAATTTGTTCATATTTCGTAACCTATGAAATATTTACTCTGTTATCCAAATGAACAAAAGTGTAGTTCAAATTAGATTCTCACGAGCAGCTCCATGTAAAATGCATCACCAAAGGGACCTGAAGTAGTTTTTTGGGAGTGGGTTAATTTTCAAGAGATTTTTGGTGTCTCCTCATCTTCAAGGCCAAGGCAAGAAGCCTTTTAATGCCATAGTAAGAAAGGACATTCAATTCTGCCTTCCTTGAAGTACACACAAAACCCCAAGACTTCTATATATTTGTGGTATAATCTGAGAAGTTAATTGGGAATTTTGTTGGATTAGTAGCCCTGGGAAGACCTTTTTTGCCAACTGTAGTCAAATCCAGCACAACGGCGTCTATTATTTCTCCAGCCCTCCACGGAGTCTTTCAAAATCTATTAAGCCTTTCACCAGCTATGCTGAGAAGGTGCTCAAGCAACGATGGTAAAAATCACAGTGATGGTAAAAATCACGGTTACAGTGACTGAGTTGGCTCCCTTTCTGTACCAGCTTTTTCACAGAAAAGGTCCAAAAAAACTATCACAACATTCAAGTGTTCAGCTGCATCTCTGACCCTTACTTTCCTAGTCAATCTGCAGAGATCAAGGGAAAGATGGATAATTTGAATTTTTGGTTGCTTTGCTTTGAATTGTACGTTGTAGGAGACTTCACAGACTTTCAGCAGTGCTGCATGGTCCCAAATCCCATTCACCAAAGTCAAGTGCTGCCAGAGGAGCAGGAATATATTAGATTTCATAACATAGTAAAGACAAGACTGAGAAGGGGCCCAGGAGTTGCCATTTCCTTTTATATGGCCTGATCGTGTGACCCAAATCAAGGCCTATTGCTTACTCACGTTTTAAGTACTTCTTACTTTGAGCTTAAACTATGTGCCTGCCACTGGCTGTTATCAAAATGCCCTAAAAGTTTCCACTTGAAAGAGCAAAGAAATACTATGTGGAGGCTAAATATGCTCTGTTTTATAAGGTGTCTGTGTGCATGGGCACCGGTCTCTATCTGAATAACTAAGAGCCAACATCTCAGGAATCCATACTGAGCTCTGTATCAAAGATGCGCCTCCATGTTGTTGACTTCAGAGTAATATTTAATTGAATGAAGACATGGGGCTAGATATCAAACAGTGAGCACTAGAAAAAGTAGAGAATGTTGGGAGGTTAAGTAAAAGGATGTAATTTTAAAAGAATGCGATGGAAAAAAATGCCGTACTGTGGCCAGCTTTGGAGACCTCAACACAAGAAGGACATGGACCTGTTGGAGCGGGTCCGGATGAGGGCCACGATGATGATCAGAGGGCTGGAACTCCTCTCCTACAAGGGCAGGCTGAGAGAGTTGGTCTTGTTCAGGCTGGAGAAGAGAAGGCTCCAGGGAGACCTTATTGCGGCCTTCCAGTATTGGAAGCGGGGCTACAAGAAAGCTGGAGAGGGACTTTTTACAAGGGCATGTAGTGATAGGATGAGGGGTAATGGGTTCAAACGGGAAGAGGGGAGGTTTAGATTAGATGTAAGGAAGAAGTTCTTTGCTATGAGGGTGATGAGACCCTGGAACAGGTTGCCCAGAGAAGTTGTGGATCCTCCATCCCTGGATGTGCTCAAGGCCAGGTTGAGTGGGGCTTTGAGCAACCTGGTCTAGTGAGAAGTTTTCCCTGCCCATGGCAGGAGGGTTGGAACTAAAGGATCCCTTCCAACCCAAACCATTCTATGAGTCTATGAATTTAAAGAGTACACCGGGTAGCTTTATCATTGTCATTACCTAACTTTTGGATGTTTGATTCACAGCTATAATGCTCCTCCTCATGTGCATAATTTATGTGTTGTTTTTCAGGTGGTTTCTGCCGTACAGCCTAAGGGAGTCAAAGTCAGCAAAGATCAGGATGCAGACAAAGAAAATAGGAGTGAAAAGGTATTTGTTCCATTCAATGCTATACCCAAGTTTTACTAAATCAAATGATATAATAACATGCATTATAACACTGCGGTAAGTCCCCCTCCGAAGTCGAAAATGAAGTTTGAAGTGTCTTCTTCAAGCATCTTCGATTCAAGTAATTTTTGCCAAATTTCTGCCAAATAGAAGGCAGATTTCTAACAAACCTTCTATGGGTCTCTCCTGGGTGCTGCAACCCTGCTCTTCACTGGCATCTTTCTGGAAGTCCCTGATTTGCTCCACGTGGCAGCACATCGATTCTCTTTGTTCAGTAGAGACAGAGAAATAGTAATGTGTACACAAATGATACCCTTAATGTGAGGCTGGCTGAAATTCACTAAAATCATGTTATAGGATAATTAAATCTGCTAAGTCTCCAGCGTTTCCCATGGCTGTGTAAAACAAGGAAATGACCGAGTGATCTGTAGCTGGCCAGCTCATTGTGAAGCAATTACTGCACAGTAACTTGCAAGCAACTTCACAGCAGATTTAAAAGTGGAAAAAATCTGTTTGGTCTAAACCAGTGGATTTGCTTTAATTGCTGCAATAAGGGAAAAATTTAATTTCTCATTCCCAGGCAGATTGCTGTGATGAACAAGGTGTTTTCCTGTGGGAACTGGGACCTGTGGGTGTAGATCAGGTACTTTGAGAGTGTCAGAACTGGAGGAGCAGAGACAGAATTAGTGCAAACAATAACTTTTGCACGGCGCACTTGAACATGCCAACTACAAAAAGGATGAGCTTCTTATTTAATCCTACTCAGCAGTCTGGTGTGTGGTGGATAACTAAGAAGTCCTTCTTGCCTCCAAAAGTTTCCGTAAGACTTCTTTCAGATCCCGTCAGATACAGCAGCTATGAGGGCTCAGTTATTCAAAAAAATCAAGAAAGGTGTTGGAGTCATGCTTTCATGCTAGTGGATAATACTTATAATGAAGCAGTTACAATCCCCTTCTCTTGGTTTTTATCTATATTTCAAATCTCAAAAGCGCTCATCCTCTTGCAATGTGCTGCCTTTAATCTCCAGGGCTCCAGCGTGTTGCATTCTCTGGCGTTCGGAGGTTAAAGAGGGAGCCTAATCTTTTTCAAACCTTTTTCATCTATTGGTGCTGTAAACTGGTGGGTGGAATATAGAAGAGCTTCAGTGCATAAATATGTAGCTCCCTTTTAGCTTTGAACGTTGATTCACAAAGCAGTCACACTGTGCTACAGTAGGGACATCTCTGAGCTGGAAAGAGTCGCTATTAGTGGATTACTAGTCCACGTCCCTATGGGGAATCCATGATATTTCTAGCCCAGCCTTCAAAGTGTCACAAAAGAGTTTGGTTTGAAAGCAGCCGCATCCAGCTGGAAAATCTGCCTTTTCCTCTATGATGAATTCTCTTTTCAATCCTGAAGCTTTTCTCTGATTTGTTGGTGTTTATCCTCCTCTATTGATCCGTTTGTTTAAAAACGATCACTTGAAGTCATTTGTATAAAACCACTTAAAACAATTGAGCCTCTTGCGGACAAACCAGATATTAAGAGTACGTTGCTGGTTGACTGTGAACTGAGCTTTTTGCCTCTGTCCTGAGAAGAGCTGCGTTAATACAAAACCGTGGTGTGATGGAGCACCAAGTGCTCGTCTGGCTTTTCAGCAGGTCAGGAGGGACGAGAGAAGCTTGTCCTCCTGAGCCATAGCAAACTGCTGGATAAGCTTAGGTGCCTTGTGTAATTCCACACAGACTTTCTAACAAACATTTGACATCTTAAAAAGCCAAAGGGTCAACATTTAGCCTCTGAGTTTTATTACTGAATTAAAGTGATAGCACTGATTTGTCACAGGCAGCTGAAAGTGGGGCTGCAGGTTTCCCATCTTTACCTGCCTGCTAGTGCAGAACCTGAGTCCTCTCACGCTTCCTGAATCTCCTGGATTTTGCACAGTTCTACCTGTGTTGGCATCAAGCAAAAAGTGTGAGGTATATTTAGTGTATTTTATACTCTGGGGAAACGGCTGTTGCGTTTCCAACTGCTCTTATTGTGCGCTCTTACTGCTATTGGAGAGAATTAATTTCATTTATTGTTGTTATGTGTCTTCAGTGCAGCGCTTTCCCGTAATGCTCTTTAAATGGATGGGATGATGTCTATCTTATCTCACAAAATTTTCTGTGTAGCTCACATCACAGTTTGCTAGTTGGACTATTCTATAAAAATTTAGGCTTCAGACTTTAGAAATCCATACGCAGGTTCAGCTTTTATTGCACACAGTGAAAAATTGTATTCCGAGTTTGATGTTTGGGTGTTGAGTCGTATTTCCCAGCTATAGAAGAAATTAATTACGGGCATTCTGGTTGCTCTAATGGCATATCGTACTGGGTGTTCCCTTTCTAAGTGCATCCTGCTATTAGTACTGGGGTTGGATGGGATACAGTGGAACGTAATTTAGTGAAATCATGTAGGAAACTAAGGCACGATCCGGTTACTTGGAGCTATAAAAACAGCTGCTCGGACGAACAAACGCCTTCCTTAGATTCAGAGCCTGCTCTTTATGCCTGCCATGCGCCGCTATATGCATCATTATAGGAGCTGCCTGTATTTATGTGAGGTAATACAATTTTATTATAAGTTATAATTCAAAAACTTTTTAAATTTAAGCCGAAATACAGGCAAGCTGTTAGGTTTAAATATTTGTAGGTGCAGCAAGAAGAGGGAGTTGTTATTTTGTATTTAAAAGTTGGACTTTTATCAGTGCCAGACAACTTTGTTGTTGAGTCTCTAATGAGAAGTGGGGTATAATGTAATATTTATTTTTAACCCTTGATTAATGTTCACACTTTCATGTTTATGGTGACGCACAAGTATTTTGTCAACAAGTTAAATGTGTGTGCACAAAACTATTTTCTTTTATTTTTTTATGTTCAGGGTCAATTCTTGTTCTGATTTCTTGCATAAAAAGCCTGTGCTGCAGAATTCAGCGTTGTCATTAAATGCTCTGTGTGTTGTTCTTGTGCATGGAGGTTACAAAACATGTAACTATTTGTCTTTGAATCCTTTAGAGAAAATACGGAGCTCCTCCTCCAATGAAATTGCCGCCTCCTTATAGAGCACTTGAAAGACTGCACGCAGAGGAAGCAAACGTGGATGAAGAGGAGGATGAGGATGCTTGTGCAGAGAGTGAGTAGTGCCGCAATCATTACGTCAGATTACATTCATGGAACACAATCGGATAAATTGTGATGAACGTATCTGCCTTTTATTGCTTGTATTATGGGAAGTAGTGCTCAGTGGGGTGGTAGCATCTAATCCTTAACCTTGTCCTTACCAAGAGCCACTGATTTGTAACTTAGTCTTTTCCCAGCCAGGCTTCTATAGCTGAGCTCTTCTGAAGAGTTCTAGGAATGGCTGTATTTATTTTCAGTATAAATATGTTGAAGTGTTGTCTAGAGGACTTGCTTTGGCCGTGATGTTAGCAGGAAAATGCAGATGTTGTGCTTTGCTCTTACAACTGCAGTGGTAGTTGAGCTGGCATAGGTTGAGACCTTGATGCTTCATCCTTGTCCAGAAAAGCCCACAATGCATTTCAGACAATGCTGTTCACGCAAAATATTTTCCTTTAAAAAGAAAAATCAACTCGTCTATTGTTTCCGTACTCTGCTGAAAAAAGGATCCCCTTTTTTTGCATCACCTTTTCTGGGAAAGGTTCTGCAATGGTCCAGCTGTGGTTTTTGCAATGAATTATGGTGGTATGCACTCTCTGGAAGAGTAAGGACCTAAAGAGTAGGATGTAGGGCAACCTGAGAGCTTCCAGCAGCGTGGCTTAGATTCCAGCATACTGCTTTGTTAATTACAACTTTGGATGAACAGAATATTATTATCCATAGCTTATCTTCCAAGAAAATATTTAGGAATACTAAAATTGTAGTTAGGAATCCTACATTATTTGCTAAGACTGGTTACCTTTTCTTTTTTTCTCTTTACACTCTGTACCAACTTGGCATACACGTGGAGTTTTTGCTGGGGTTTGGGCTGGTGGTTTTTTTGCTGCAGTCATTTTTCTCATAATCTTTTTGTCCTGGGGAGGTTTTTGTTTGTCCTAGTTATGGGTAAGCCAAAGCAGAGAGATGCCTTCTGTAGCTTTTGACCTTGAAGCAACCATGGCTCCCATTCAGAGTGGAAGCTCCTGGGTTGGGGCCTGCTGGTGGGGAAGCTCTTCCAGCTGCTCTTGCTGATTTCCTTGGCAATGGCGGGCCATTGAAGCCAAGATAATTAATGAGTTTGGTTGGTTTGCCACTTTTAGGGCTGCTTTGGGGGCGATGAGAAGGATTTTGGAAGGTTGTTCTCATGGAAACAGTAATGGGGGCACAGAAGCAGAGTGTTCAGTTCTCCGTCTTGCTTTAAGAGAAAGCTGCAAGTTCATGAAACAACTGAGATTTCTGCAGAACTCCCCCTTCCTGAGTTTGTCATCTCATCTGTTTGAAGGATGCCACGTAGTTACCTCAGGAAGGTTTTTACGCGCTTCTGTGGGGAGTGGTAGTGAGGAGGAGCATCTGACTGCAGACTCTGTGGGTGATGGATTGGATATATCTTGAGCTTTCAAACCAACTCTGTAGAGCTCCAGTTGTAGCAAACTGATTTCAGCTTGTTATTAAAGTTATAATTTCCAGTTAAAGGATGTATTTGATAAGTAGCCTGACACCTGGGTTATCTAATTAAGATATGCCTCAGTCTGAGTGCTTGCTAGACCTAAGTTAATACTTTGCACAGAAATCATTTCTTATCGATGGGCTTGGTCATTTTTTAGCTGCACTGCCATCCCTAATGATATTGCCAGCTGAGTCTAATAGCTGAAAAGGTAAAGCTACTTCTGATATTAAATTCATCAATCCTACCAGGTTTGGCAGCAGCAAGCAGATCTGTTCAGATGGATCTCCTTCTCTCTGCCCTTTTTACTGACTGAAGTTGAGCGCTTTGCGATAGCTGTTGTGCCTGTGAATCTTGGAAAACCAAGATCTGCATTTTTCATTTTATTCTCCCCCACCTCGTTCTGTTTCTTTAAGATAAAAAAGCAGGCTAAAGAAGCTTAAACTAAGTTTGCACCTCAACCCTTGAAGTAAAAAGCGTGTTAGAAATGATTTGACTGCACTTAATGATATTAAGCATCTTGACAGCTGTGGAACAGGCTTTTACAGAGTCTCGTTTCTGTGATCACTTGAAAAACAAGGTTTTCTCTGTAAACTCCAGTACAGTATTATTTTTGTGAACTCCTTGATGTTCATAATTTGCGTCCTGATTCCTGAGCACCTTTCCCAGAAGTCTCAGCCCAGGCTGGTGCTTGCCTTTTTAAATGTCCATTTGCGTGTTCTTACCGGTCTATTCCTCACCCACTTATCCTACTAATTCTACTGGGTTTGTAACCTTACCTAATAATTTTCTGAGCTTCAGTGAGCAGGTGAACTAGATTTATTGTCTTCCTTATTTAGAGGCTAAGGTATCTTAAAAGGAAGGAGTGATGTCAGCTCAGGTAAATTCACGTCTTAGCCTCTCCTTTCATTTGCTTCCCGAAGCTCTCTGTCTCTTCCGATAGCGTGGAAGGCCTTAGCGGGCATCCTGAGGTGGGACAGCTGTTAAATCAGTCCTCTGGTTGTGTTCCTGATGGATTTTATTTTATTTCTTAGCATTCTTAACTAATACAGCGGCTCTGTCACAAAGCTGCTCATCAATTTTTTTCATACTCCAGAAATACTTTACTAGCTCTACTTAACTTTTTTCTTTTTTATCCTTGCTTGTCACTTCTTTTGACCCATGCTCTCATCTTTTGTCTCCATGTCCTTCATCATTCCCCATACTGAAAATGAAAGCAAAGCATTGTTAGTCTTCCTGCCATACTTAGAAAATTTTTCTTTCCTTTCTGTCCCATCCATACTGCCTCTCAGTCTCCCTGTTTTGTCAGTTTTCCCCTTAAAGTGGCTGAATAACCTTTTGATATTGATTTAATTTCCCCTGTGGGAACTAAATCCACTTGCCTTTTGGCAACGCTCCCTTTTATTTCTGCTTTTCCACCACTGTAGCTTTCATTGCTGACTTGTTGGAACAAACAGACATTTCTTGTACCATTTCTAAGGGCGATTTTGACCCAAATAGGATGAGTATTCTGGGGGAATAGAACTACTAGTTAACTCCAGAAGTCCTCCATGTTTCTGTGGTTTAAGAAGTTTTAAAGATGTTCCAGGTGTGTTTTTTGTGGTTTGGTTGTTTTTTTTTTTATTTAATGTATCTTCTTGCACCCAGGACCCTTAATTTCAGACCCGTTTCTCCTCTATATTTTGGTTTCCTTCTACCATTACTTCCAATATCGTTTTCTAAGTTCTTAAGTAGTTTTCTGCCAGACTTTGAAGGCAAGTTGAAAACAGTATTTCCTCTTGTTCTATTTCTTCTTCTAGTGATACTGTCAAATCTTTATCAGTATTCAGCTCCGACCTTGTGGTTTTTGTTTGCTTTTTGCTTTGACTTTGCTGTTTCAAGGCTTTCAGGTTGTGCTGTAAAATAGTTTTGGAAAACTTGCAGTTGTGCATCCTGCTACCTTCAAAACGCTTCATCTTACACACCTGAAAATGTCACAACATAAGTTTGGAGTTTTTCCTCTCCACGCTGGAAACACTTGCCCATGGGCAAGGTTATTTTGCAGGAGGTCACTCTCCATTAAGAGGTCTTTTCAGCTTCCAAACCTTAAAACCATCAGGTTTTGTATAGGATTTTATTTTTTTTTTAAATCAAAACAAGTGAAAAGAGGGGAGAGCGTACAAAGGAGCTATTTGTACTTGCAAGCAGCTGTGCTGCAGACTGCATCAATGGGCACTGGTGTGTTTTTCTTGAGTGGTGGATGGCTGGAGGTGTGCACTAAGAATCTGCTAATAGACTAATGTGCACCCTGTTGCGGCTCGGAGCTCTAATGAGGGGTTAGTAGTAAAAAGAAGCTGAGGAAATGGATGGGCAGAGTCGTTTGTAATGGAATGTTTTATAAGGTTTTCCTTGGGGCATTCGTAACTGTGCAATTTAGATACACTTTTGTGATTTGAGTTGAAGCATTCATAAGTTAGATAGGAAAGGCCTTAAAAATCAATAAGAAAAGACAACTGTTGAAAGAACTTGGAATCCTTAATTTCCATTGATATTCTATTTTGTTTAGTCGAGTCGTTTGTCTCGTTAGTTGACTGATCTGGTTGGTTTGAAATAAGTTTAAAATACTAAAAACAGATAATAATGAGAAATTTGTGAAAGGAGGCCAAGATAATGGACTAGGTACTGCTGTGCTCAGACTTCCTGTCTGCAAGGATATTTAACCATATCTAATAAGGGGATGATAATGCCCCCTTCCTTTTATTTTGCCTTTAGATAATGGAGAAATCAATGAAGCTGTAAGAAAGCATCATGATTGATCTTCCTAAAATGCTTTTTGAGGAATGGTGGTTTCTCTACCAAAGCAAGAGATTTTAAAGCTTCTTTAGTATTTCGAGTAGTGCATCCAGTTGTAGGCTCCCCAGTTTAAGAGAGACAGAGTCCAGCAGAGGCTACAGGGATGATTAAGTGACTGGAGCATCTCTGTGCCAAGGAAAGGCTGAGAGCCCTGGGCTGTTGAGCTGGAGAAGAGAAGGCTGAGAGAAGATCTGATCAATGTTTATAAATATCTGAAGGGTGGGTGTCAAGAAAATTAGGCCAATCTCTTTTCAGTGGTTCCAAGTGATAGGGCGATGGGCAATGAGCACAAACTGGAACATAGGACATCCTACCTCAAGATCAGGAAAAACTTCTTTCCTGTGAAGGTGCCAGAACCTGGCCGAGGCTGCCCAGAGAGGTTGTGGAGTCTCCTTCTCTGGAGAGATTCAAGACCCATCTGGACACGTTCTTGTGTAACCTGCGCTAGGTGAACCTGGTTTGGCAGGGGGGTTGGACGAGATGATCTCCAGAGGTCCCTTCCAACCCCTAGCATTCCATGATTCTGTGACTCTGCATTCCCCATGGTGATACATCTGTGGCTGCGTAGGATGCAGGGGGGAGAGTTTGTGTGTGCTCACATGTGTCTAGGTAGGGTTGGGGTTAGAAAGCACAGGGTGTCCTCATCACACCAGAGGTTTTTAGGAGCTTCCATAGCATCAATTATATCTGTACTCATATGAGAGGATGGTGGCTTTCGTTAAAAACAAAAGCTGAAAAAAAAGGAATAGAGTCCAGTTGGGTCTCTGTAGAAGGTATGGTCAAGTATATGGGGTGTGCAAAAACATGGCCTCAGGAAGTGTCTTTGTACTGCTGTGGGAAAACTATCACCGGCACTTTGGGAAAATGCCAGAATTATTAACAATGCCTAAATACAACCAAACCCACCGATAAATCCAATATAATTCTTGAGGATCTGACTGTTTAGAGTCTGTTTTATGCAAAGCTGTGCTAAAACAAAGGGAAAGCAGTTTTTAATTTTATGTTATTTTTTTTGGAGGGGGTGCGGAGGGTCACCCAAAAGCAGTGATCTTCTGGTGAGGCGGCTTGTGTAGCCAAACGCTGCCTCTCCAATAGATGTCACTGCAATCAACAGCAAACAGAGGGGATGCTCACAGGGGGAGAGGGGAAAGCCTTCAAGCCTTCAGGAAAATAAAATATGGAAGAAAAGAGGAATTACAATATTTAATTTTCTTAAATATAGTAACAAGTGTATTCAATATGATGGATTTCCAAAGATCGTGCGAGAGCCAGGATTAGACGAGTAGAGCAGTGACTTTCATTTTTTTAGCTCGTTTAATCTCCATTTAATATGACTCTGTTCTGCTAATCTTCTTTTCCCATTCTTGTGCTGCCCCATAATTAGCTAAAATACGTACGTTTTGTAACCAGCCCTAATATCAGATCCAGAAAGGGCTGCACACACTGGCTCACAAGCTGTTGTGCCACATGAGGACAGATTATGATGTTGGTGTCGTCGTCGTCGGAGGTTGTGGGTTAGTTTTGGGGGTTTTACCATCGGGCTGGGTTTTTTTTACTCTGTTTGTAGCTCACATGCACAGTTCTCATCGTCTGATGAAGTATTGCGAAAGGAAATTACATTTTTTGATGAATCAATAGTAAAATTGCAGCTGGGGCTTCTTTTATTTTTTACTGTGTGCTTGTACATAATGCACTGAACAGATGGCTTTGTGTGTGCTGCGATACATATTCTGCAGAGAGGACAATGAACTTTTAAAATGAACAAATTAATGGTATTAACAAAATAACTGACTATTTTGAGTTGTTTTAAATGTAGCACTTGGAACAGAGAATTAGTAAGGACTTCCCAAAATAACTAAGTATGTTTATAAATTTAGGGAGCGATTTGATCTTTGCTTTTTTTAATTGCTAAATGAAGGATGTGGAGTCTTTTCAGTGTTTCAGTTTAGCACTTACTGCAGTAAAGCGAATATTGCTTGTTTAGGGTTTCAGCAAAATACAAGTTAGGATGAAGTTTGAGTCTTTCTTCTGCTTCTAACGACAGATTGGTTTTGTTTTCTGACATGGAAAAAAAAACCCCAAATCAACCGAAGCCTGTGCCATGAACACATAGCAGCATTGGGAAGCTGCAAGATTTGCAGCATTGGGAAAGAACACGTTTAATGAAGCTGTTTGACTAAAAGAAATTAATTTTTAACCCCTGTAGCTTGCCTGAAAGGGATGCTTAGATAAAGAACGTCTATTAACTGCTCCTTTGCCATGCAGTGGGTCATTAAGCGCGATAGTACCTGCAGCGATCAGCGATAGAAACAACCGCTCGAGGTGACTCGTGTTTGGGGATAGAGATGTCATTCGAATGCGAGCAGAATAAGCCAGAGCACAAACAGCAGCCGTAGAGCATCAGTGGGTCAGATGGGGGAAACCAGAGATCTGCTTCTCCCTGCATACTTCCATAGGCAGCTTTCATCTGCTGGCAGATGCAAGTGGTAGCTTGTGGGGAGCTTGAAATTAATATAATTGATGGCATCTCATAATAGAAACAGACAGACGGTTTGCCCTTAAGGAGAGAAAAATCTCAGAAAAATAGGCCCAAGGTCGTCAGAAGAAAGACAGGCACTGAGTCTGTGTATGATGAGGATTTGAGCTGCTTACAGCACTGAATGTTTGTCAGGAATGCAGATATCTTGAAGTACATGCTGGTACAGCAATGGTACAAGGGGGTTTCCCAGGTAAGGATTCAGATCTCTCTCTATATTCTGTTTGTTTCCAGCAAGTCATTTTAAGTATTTTTAGTCATAATTTAGAACTAGTGAAGTGCTGGAGATATAAAAAGAATAGCACAGATCATTTTTGGGTTATTATTTTTTTTTCCTCAGGTTGAAGCATGCACATATAGCATGATTGGAATTTTGAATGCATTTAGTATCTTTAAAATATTTGGTCTTGTGTTTGCTTATAAATCATTGTTCCTGTGCACGTTGGTGTTGAACATTCTTATATACAGACGTGAGCACTCAGTGCTTTAAGTATAAGAATTCCTAGCATTAAATTTCTTGCTATATAGAATAATCTACTCTTCCATAACTGTTATTGTAATGTAGAGACAGATGGCTGAATTTTCTTCACTTTGCTTGTTAAGAATGTGTTAGGTAAATGTTTTTAGACTAAAATAAAAAGCTGCTGGGGAATCTAAACTGAATATTCAGCATTTTCCTGGTATAAGGAGGCAAAACATGAATAAAGCAATGTGATAGTAAACAAATGAGCCATTTGCAATGAAGGATAATCTAATCTTTAAATATTGCCTTAGATTGCATTTGTTCTTAGGTATGAGCTTTTCTTCCAACACCAGCCAGGTATCCAGAGAATAGCATTAAGATTCTAGGCATTAAATAAATATACTGGTTTGATGGTTTAAGGTTATTGCATTGTCGAAGGCATGGTGCAGGTGGCTTATGTTGTTTGGGATCTTTGATCTTACTCGGGTGTTACAGATAAGTAATTTTGTATAACTTCCAGATAAAAGATAACGTCTGCGGTATAAATCTGCATACACAGGTACCAACTTGCTAAGAGAGGATAATACATGTAGATCTTTATATTGCTCTCATTGAAAACCACTTAAATCACTGCAATGACTTGCAAGTAGAAATATGTAAGAAGGATGTAAATATTTAAAGAAATGAATGAAAGACAAACTCTAGCCCTTAAAAGGTGGTTATGTATTTATGTTCTTGACTGCCTGATTTTTAGATAGGAGGTTATCTTTCATCATCACCATCATAAATAATGTTGCTTCACTGCATTAAAAAAAAAATAAAATAAATAAATATATAATTAAAAAGAAACTCTAGTGTGCATCACATCTTGTCCAGACTAGCACAGCATTGCTTTTAGTTAGACTATAGAATAGATTATTTGCATAACAGCTCTGTTCCAAAATGGTCTGCTCGGATTAAACAGTAGCTGCTCCAAATATGTCGTGGAAGTAAGCCTGTAACAGAAGGGAAAGTAAAAATGTTAAATGACAATAATTTTATTCTTTACAGATGTTACCTACTTTTCCCCCGGATTGCAGTCGTTGAGACAGCTGTCCACAATAACTTCTTTAACTGTTGGAGAAAGTTGAAGTTATTTTTTGCTCCTCAATCTTAAGACTTGATTCTGCTTTATTTAATATAGTGACTTAGGGGCTAGTCATCAATTTACCTTCTGCTTGGAGCAGGTATGTAATTGCTCTTTATCAGGATAGCTGGCATTTAAAGAGCAATCCAGAATATTTATCTGTACGTATGCTAGCTCTAGTTCACCGTGGCAGACTATTAAAAATGTCTCTATGCCATGTAGTGGCCACATACATATTGAAAGCTACTTGCAAGCTGGTGACTTTAGGAAGGAGATCTATATACACATCTGCATATATATATGTGTGTGTGTGTATAAAAGACTGAACATCTCAATTTTACCAACAAATTCAAAATGCTACGTACTGAAATTAGAAGAGATGTTGTGGCAACTGGCTAAAGGGCAGTTAGTTCTTTCTCCTACCCCAGAAGTAATAACGAACCTTTTATCATTAGTGTAATGATGGATGTGTCTGCTTCCTCAGTGCTTAGGGCTCGTGGCTTGGTCTTCTCTGTCTCTGCATGCCTCAAAAAATTTATTAGAGGAAATATTAAAGCACTGAGCTTTTGGGGATCATCAAGGAAACGGCAAATTTCTGCTGCTATGAATGTAAGAAGTGCACATGTGTGTGCATATGTGCTGGGCAGAGATGGCGTGGAGGGCTGAGGAGCATAGCCCTCCAAAGCTGAGGACCCTGGGCTGTGCTGGCACCCCTCTGCAGAGAGCTGTGCACGTGGGCAGAGTCTGTAACCACTGCACCCATTCTGCCTGGGCCCTCCGTGTGATCCCCTGAGGCGAGAGGTCAGCACCTCCATCCAGATATCCACTGATCCAGATAAACTCCGTGAATGGGAAAGCGTTTCCAGCAGGTACCTCAGGTACCTCTGACCAGTGGCATCTTGGTGCTGTGTGCTCCCAGCTCTGCCCTTGCCCTGCCCTTCACCTGTGCTGTGGGAACCAGCTTCGGCCAGGATCCACAGCTGGAATTCAAGATCCAGGAGCAGAGTTGATGTTGGCATCATATTCTAGGGTCGTTTTGAGAAGGTAAAGGTGGAGTAATGCATTTGTGAGTTAGAATGTGCAACAGAAGAATAGGACAGGTAAGGGGGAACTGTTTGGGATCTTCCTCTGGGGGAAGAACAAGTGTGGAGGACGACCCTGCTCTTCTGCATGCCATTCTGCAGGCAGAGCAGCCCAGAGCCAGGAGCCACTCCCATCCCAAGAGTGAGCTAAATGTGGGAATTCCTGCTCAGGTGATGAGTGTGCTACTGGCAGGGGACAGAGCTACAGATGAATTACATACGTTGGATAAAGCCAGAAGTGGTAAACCTTGACTTCATCATACCATTTTGTGATTGTTCTGCTGATACCAAATGATCTTAACAGTTGTTTGCATTTTTTTTATCCCTTAACTGAAAACCAAGTCAGTTAGCTATCACATATTTATAAATACTCCTGCCTTTTATCTGTGATTTCAGAACCGTAGCATTTTTTGACCTGTAAATGTTAAACTTCTGTAGTCTAGTGAACCAGGTCCTCTATAAAGTGAGGTGGGAAGTCATAATTTCCACGGTGTGATAGTCCTGGGAATATTATGAGATACGGAACATAAGTTTTCATACTTGTAATGTGCTGTTACTCAGACCTGAACCACGTATCTGAATTGAGAGGAATTCGAATGGAAATGGCAGAGAGGATGAAGGCACAAGGCACTTGTTTGTGTGTGCACATGCCTGTGGAGGTAAGTTATGGCTCTTTATGCCGTTCCAAGCAGGGATTACACCATCCAAATGGTTCTTAAAGATATTCTGCTGCTACATCTCCATCCCTCCAGGCGCTCTGGGGATAAACAGCAAACGGCAGCAAACTGTATCTACGTGTACAACGACTGTGCAGTGGTCCTGAAATTGTCTGGTGTGGTAGAGCCACGACTGTTCTGTAACACCGTCGTTGGGGCCGCGGCAGATCGGCTGGATGCCCAGGGAAGGAGGAGGGACGAGATGCCTTTGATGCTGGACCCCCCCTGCTCCCCATGCCAGGCTCACCTGCGACTTGGACCTTCAAATCTGGACATTTTTCTGCACTGAATTTTAAGCCTTAATGCAAACCATGCTCTGGACCAGAAGCTGTATTTCTTTAAAGTGTTTGGCAAAAAGATCTGTTTTAAACCCCGTGAGGTTTGACTGTACTTTCCTCCATTTTGTAACCTGTTATTCTCGTACGGGTATGACAGGTTATTTGAAGATGAATACGGTATAATTTTGTTGTGTATCATTAATGTATTTAAACAGACAACGCAGTAATTTTACAGCAAGAGCTCATTTCAGGATTGCTAGAAGTATAGAAGATAGGATTTATTTTATTTTTTTTTCATTTTAAAGACTGTTTTTCAGGGGAAGAAATCCATTAAGTGAACAGCCTGACAGCGTAGTGTGTAGTGAGGTATCACTGAAGGGCTGGGAGAAGAGTAGAAGAGGAAAAAATGAGAAGAGACTGGGATGTGATGGACGAGGGAGTAAGTGTAGAGCTGTATGCACGGATGAACATAGAGGCGAGGGCCAAGAAAGAGGTTGAGAGGGATTTTGTGAGGAATAGGGAGTTCAGCGAAGCCTTCTGGGGCCAGAACGATGCGGTCACTCTTCTGTGCGTGCGGGAGACATATTGTGGCATTGTAAATGAGTCGGACTTGCACAGGGACACGCGGGCTCGGGAGGCAGCTGCTGGCAACGCCAGCCGACAGCTCCTGGCATCGGAGCAACCCCACGGCATCCCTGAACGGGTCTGTGCAGCAGCCGGTTGGTACATCTGCTCCAGCCCCTCCTCCCTGTCCCCCGGTAGCCGTGTGTTGGCAGACCTTCCCCTCTTCCTTTTTGGCTGGTTTCCGTGCTCTGCTCAGAAAGATGCAGAAGAGGCGATTTGAGGGCAGGACAGAGGTACTGGTTGGGTGCTCTCGACGCTGCCCCCAGCCGGGACCTGACCGCAGGGTTTGTGGAGATTTTAATGAGGGCTTCTGTGAGTACTGCAACTAATGAAGTTGGATTCCTACGGATTTGTGTCTCCCATTCGACTGACTTGGGTGTCAAGGAAGGTGTGAGCTCCGATTTAAGCTTTTCCTGTGGCTGGAGCGTTTCTAAGGGCTTTTTCTCATGTGAATTCTTTGACGCTTTAATAAGGTGTGATATCACACCGAAGTCTTTCCCCCAGTCAGGGTATTTATCGGGTTTCTCTCTTCTGTATGGCTGCCTATTTTCATGGACCTTTTACAGTGCCTTTGAGACCCCTCGTCCACCATTAAATTTGCTTCAAATTGGCCAGCGGGTTCAAAGGTTTGGGGGCAGGAGCTTGGATTGCACAAGCTTTGTTCCTACAGGAAAAGAGACTAAAATGATTTACCATACTGAAATTAAACTCAATTTATATTAAGAGATTAAAATATAATTAATAAACACTGGAGCATAACCCCCGGACTGCAGTTTCTAAGACCTGGCATCTCTTCTGGCTTGGTTACCGTCTGTTGGATGTCTTGGTTAGCCATCTGTTGTAAGATACACAAAGCATCTTGAGCACCATGCCATGGTTTCCAGGGCTTAGATGGCCATTTAAATTTAAAAGGAAAATAAAATAAATAGCAGGATCCATGGAGGTCCCGCTTACCCAAAAGACAGTGTTTATTCCTGAGGAGCAAGTCACGAGTGCATCTGAATCATGCCTTTTGAAGGCTAAATTCCACAGGACAAAAAAAAAAGCAACCAAACAGCTGAATATCAACCCAAAAGAATTACAGTAAAAACTACCATACCCCACTTTTATTTTTCCCTCAAGCACTTGTTTTTTAACTTTCTCTTAGTTGATTTCCTCCTCCAGTCAGAGTGGAAAAAGTGAGTCTATTTAATATAGTGAAGTTTATCCGTTTAGCTCTTCCTCTTGGATAAATCCTTGGAGATGGATTTCTTTTGCCAGAAGGAAGAGAGAGGGTGCTTGACATACTGCAAGTCTCACATACATCATCAATTTCCTGATTATAATTGTGTTCATTTTTAAAATGCCCAAAGCTTAATGCATTAATATCTTTATTTCATTAAATACATTAAAGACAAGCTATTTGCTACCTAATAATGTATTTTAGTACTTTAAAAAAATCTGTTAAAATTATCTGGTCACTTGGTTTTATTTTTCTTCTGCAGAGAAATGAATGACTTGCTTATCACCTCTAATTTGAAATGCGGCATAAATAAAGGTGTCTGACCCTAATCTTTACATTTTACTCTTTGTGGAAGAGAGAACAGGCCTGCCAGACCCTGTCCTTTGGAGAGTTTAAAACCAATCAGAATAGAATTTCTGATACAAAAATATTGCCTTGTTTAATCAAATTTGTCGAGTTTTATGATGTCATAAGCGCAGCATAAACCTGATTAACTTCTGGAAGAGACTCTCAAGGCAGCTGATTAAATAAGATGTATGGCTTGTTTAGGGAGAGTATACAACTGCTGTGTGATTTCATGGTGATACTACATGGGGATTTCCGTGTGGAGAGGAATCGTTGTCCATGCAACTGTCCAGATCCCTCATTCCTCACCGGATGGAAAAGGAAAATAGGAGTTGGCTGTGTAAATGCAAGAGCTGCTGTCTGACGGATGCTTTCAGTGGTGGAAGAATCTGTGTTCTTATTAGCACAGTGTACCTATTTATTTTCAGTTTGTATCAGACAGGACGATTTAAAATTATTCCAAGTAATAAACCCTCGCTTTCTTATTTTAGGAAGAGTCTTCCACGTTAATTATTTATCTAGTTGGTGCCTTTCTCTTTTGGAATAACAGCATCAATCAAACGGTCTCTTTTCAGCCTCGAAGCTTGCATTTCAGTTGTTAAACTTTTAGAAGTGTTTACTTTATCATCCTTCTCTAACGTTCTGCTGTTTCTCAGGCGGAAGCTCCACAGCGTGAGACCATCTAACTGCGAGCCAAAAAGGGGAGAACCATTTGACTGTCTCTGCTTCCTCCTTCCCCAGGCATCTATGGTACTTGGGTGCTTCTTGCTCTTCCCTTCCTCAGCCTGTTCAACTCCCTCACTCGGCAGAAAACTGCTCTGCCATTAGAGGAATGGTTTTCTGGTGGGTTGGTGACTTGCAGAGGCTCACAGAGGACTCTGAGGAGCACAAGAGCTGGCTTGAACAGGGGAAGAAGGGAGAATGTTCTCTCTCACATGGGACTTCTCATGGGCTAAACCCATGGTCTAAAATTAGAGTTCTGTGCTGTGAGTCCCTTTCTTTCATCCTCTCCTCCGTAAGACTGCAAGAGGTCTTCACCTGGGGATACAGCATGAGCTAAGGCACCAGCTCAGCGATGAAGTGTACAGGCTGAGTGTGAAGCAAGTGATGAGAAGCGTGGGCAGTGCAAATACTGCTCTGCACAACGCTGCCAGCTGGCCCAGGCTGACGAGAAACCAGAGCACATAGAGGGGACCTGTAGTTTGCTTCTCCTGAAATGGGAGGGGAACCTTGTGCCATGTTAAAGATGGGAGTGCAGCGATGCACCAGTGCTTGCTCTTGGCCACGTCTTGTAGCTCAGTGGCTGGCTTGGGAAAGGGATCCTGTGGATTCATGTCCCCACAGGTTCCCAGAAGTAGTCTCTTAATCATGGGAGAGCCAAGATGTGTATCAAGAAACCTTGTTCGGACATGTGGGAGTGGGTCTCTGTCTTCTGAGCTGCAGGTCTTTTTAGGACTTGAAGCCAGGTGGTGTCTATACCATTAGCTTGTGTACTTGTCTTACATGTAAAACAATGATTAATGCATTAGACATCCTAAATGGAATATACACATCATAGCTGAAGAGATGGAAGGATATAGTAGAATAATTATTTTGGGGTTTCTATTAATAGAAGAGGCTTTAAAGTGAAATTATAGAGATCTATTTGTTCTAAGGCACAGAAGCTGGTAGTCTGCAGCATTGCCAGATGTTGCAGTCATTTTTCATTTTCATTTTACCTCAGCAATCAAAGGCAAGCCATGACATTGAGAAACTCGAGTTTATACTTAAATCCTCTAAGCATTGCTTGATGTTGGAAAAAGCTTGAAAAGGACTCAAATGCGATTGATAGCTCAAAACACCAGGACCTAGAACCAGGCCAGACTTACTCTTTAGAAATTTCTTGGAGCATTGCATGATGTATGGGAGGTATGGGGTGGGCTGGCCCTGTTCTTATCCACTATTTTTTCTCGGCTTCATATTACAGCAGTGTGCAGTGATGAGGTGGATAGGTAGCACACCCAACAGTACAGGGATGGTCTTCAAGTAGCTGACGGACCTCTCAGTGGGAAACTGGTGAGTGTGGCTTCAGCGTCCAGTGCCGAAGCGCAGAGATTCCTACAAGTTATCAGATAGCTTGTGTTTGAGGAGCTGTGACCTGATTGGTGAAAGACTAACCAGGTATGAGCCTGGCAAAACACTGATTCGGGATAGCTGCCAAAATTAAACAAATGAAAAAATGATAAATAATACTAACCTGTGTTGTGGGGCTGTTCTGGGTCCGTTTAGGGGTTCAGGGCAGGTCCCCACGGAAACAGAACCTATGCTCTCCCCCCTCCCTATCCCTTAGTTCCCCCCCAGACAGGTGGGCAAAAA
>VZZY01022075.1:373638-484493 GCA_013400335.1 Eurystomus gularis | reverse complement strand
AGGGTCAGCTCCAAGCGTCTCTTCCTCCCACGCTGGAGACCACTTCCTGCCTCCAGTATCCGGTGTGGACAGGAAGGGGGAGGGAATAACTGCTTCTCCCCTGGGACCCTCAGGGTGTCCAACCCCTGCCTGTCCTGGTCCCAAACCTCAAACCATAACAGGGGCTGACCAGGTCTGTCCTACAAGTGGAGTATGCTCTGTCACCTTCTGTCCTCTAAAATGTCCTTATGCCATAGTTATAGTGATCGTATCCTAGTGATAGGACAAGGGGTAATGGCTTCAAACTGGAAGAGGGTAGGCTTAGATTGGAAATTAGGAGGAAATTCTTCACTCTGAGAGTGGTGAGGCCCTGGCACAGGTTGTCCAGGGAAGTTGTGGATGCTCCATCCCTGGAGGTGTTCAAGGCCAGGTTGGACGGGCCCTTGAGCAACCTGCTCTAGTGGGAGGTGTCCCTGCCATGGCAGGGGGGTGGGACTAGATGATCTCTGAGGGCCCTTCCAACCCAAACCATTCTATGATTCTATGAAAGGCTGGATATGCATCTTTTTAATATTAAGCTGCTTTTTAAATTTAAATTGGATTTGCGCTTAATTTATATTGAACCTTTTCGGCTTTTAACATGCTTTGTAAGTTTTAAATGGCAATCTACAGAAAGATCTGAGCATACTCTAAGCTATTAGCATAAGTTAAGTGAAAAAACTATTCAGGAGAAGTATGTGTGCACCCAGAGAATTGAGAGCAATCTGGACCGGAACGGACTGTAGTAAAAAACCAGCTTTTGACTTTTTCTTCAGCTGCCTGAAACAAAGACCTATTCTCTCTACAGCTTATTCAACTAATTCAGTGGGAATTAAAATAGCTTATCAAACTTGAACAACTTATTAGGAGCTGAAAAAGGATATTTTTCTTTTCTGGTCCGTGAATAAAAACGAGGAGTGTGAAGTTGAGAGTTGTCAGTGGGAAAATTATGGAAGTGTTTGTGGCCATGGTGTGATGGCAGAACCTCCTCCAAGGTCACTGCACAGCGTTTATCGTTAACTAGGTGTTCGTGAAGGCCCAAAGACAGACAAAAGGAAATCTTTGACAAAGTGTAAATTAGGCCATTTAAAAATGGTTTTGATCACCATAGAACCTCCATTATGTACTGTGAGAATAACAATGCTTTTGTTTAGTATTCCAGTTTTAAATGAAAACATTTCAACAAAAACAGTTTTCTTGTCTTAATCACCATTGGCATATTTGTTGGCAATATTTTCGTTACAAATCTGTTGCTTATATTTTAATTGCATTCTGATTTCTGTCTAAGTACGAACAGTATATATTGTTAGGAAAAATATGCAGTATAGAAGAAATGTTGTTCATGATATCTGACATATGAGATAAATCTTGAGCATTTCAACAGATGTATAGTAAATTTTGTATTTCCTTAAATACATTTATAGTGTTTTATTGCCATAGTTGGCCTAAAGAAGGAACATACAATAGAAATACATTTTTTTGTCACAGATAAATGTATTTTTGTAGCAATTAACTACTTACAATCAATCTTTAGCAAAATAACTAAAACCTAAAAATATTGAAAAGGATTAAAATTTATTGTTAAGATCACCGTTGAGTGAAATCACAACTAAAGTAGCTGATCATGATCTATCTTCCCTGGTTCTTCTCACTGCTAAGACTTGCACTGTATTTTCCAACACAGCTCTGTGGGTATTTTCCAGGGCTTTACAGCCCCAGATGACTCATCCAACTTTAATCTTTTCTAATCGCTGCCACAGCACATTTTAAAATTGCTGTACAAACAAATTCAAACAACTGTGGCGGGGGTTTTTTAAATCCAAAAATTTAATTTAGGCCTTGTCAGGTCACGCTGATTTTTATGTAGCCATCACGTTAGGTTGGCACGTTCTTCCTGCCATCTCTTCTCCACCATCTCTCGTCCCGGCTGCACATATCATTTCCTCCTCTTCACCTGCTCTTTAACGACGGGTCCTTAGTCTTTTTTTGTATTTGTGGCTTGTTAGTGCAATGCTTTGGGTTTGGGTTTTTTTTTNGGGTATTTTCCAGGGCTTTACAGCCCCAGATGACTCATCCAACTTTAATCTTTTCTAATCGCTGCCACAGCACATTTTAAAATTGCTGTACAAACAAATTCAAACAACTGTGGCGGGGGTTTTTTAAATCCAAAAATTTAATTTAGGCCTTGTCAGGTCATGCTGATTTTTATGTAGCCATCACGTTAGGTTGGCACGTTCTTCCTGCCATCTCTTCTCCACCATCTCTCGTCCCGGCTGCACGTATCCACCTGCTCTTTAATGACGGGTCCTTAGTCTTTTTTTGTATTTGTGGCTTGTTAGTGCAATGGTTTGGGTTTTTTTTTTTAACTTTAGAGTGTTTTTTGTCTACATTTCACAAATGGTGGTAATTCTGCTGGAGACCTTTGTTTGAGTTTTCTTTAGACCTTTGGGCTCAGTACAAGTTATATTTGCTGTTCAAAAAGTCTTTGTATATAGTCCAAAAGTCTCCTCATTTTATCATCCTGTCCCCCTCTAGGTGGGGAAGGTTCAAGCTCTCACCACAGGTTCTTAATTTAAGAATGCAAAACTATGTGAGAAATCGTAGAATCATAGAACGATCTGGGTTGGAAGGAACCTCAAAGATCATCTAGTTCCAACCCCTAGCCATGGGCAAGGACACCTCCCACTAGACTACATTGCTCAAAGCTCCTTCCAGCCTGGCTTTGAACACCTCCAGGGATGGAGCATTCACAACTTCCCTGGACAACCTGTGCCAGTGTCTCACCACCCTCAGAGTGAAGAATTTCCTCCTAATTTCCAATCTAAGCCTACCCTCTTCCAGTTTGAACCTGTTATCCATTGTCCTCTTGCTACAGGCCTTTGTAAAAAGTCCCTCACTTTAGTCTCATCACCTTGGCTTCTGAGAGATGTCCTGTGGGCTGCCTTTCACGATTACTTATCACTCAAAGTTGGTGCTCGGGCCTATAACAGCTTTTGTTAGGTGACAAACTTCCAGTTTTTGACAGTAATCTGGTGCTGCTCTCTTTAATTAGTGCAGAGAGACTCCAAGATAATGACTGTGCCAGTCGCTTTGTGGGAACATCATTATTTAAAGATGAAACACTGTCAGATCAAGTTACGCTGTATTACTGTCAAGGGAGGAAGAATTTAAATGTTCACAATATTCATTTGTTCGTGTTGAGACCGAGCAGAAAAGCAATGGATTAGAGTTCCCCAATATTCTTTGTTCGGTCTCAGACACCCTTGTTCTTCCATCAAATGAACGAGCAGCTTTCAAATGCAACTGTAGGGAATGGATTATAGACCCTAGCAGAGCAATGTGATCAGGAGCAAACCTAAAAACCTGCTCCCACCAGAAAGAGTAGCTTGGAAAAGACCTTTCTATCCTGACTGTGAGATAATTTTTGTGGTTTTTTTTTTTTTTTCAAAGCTACATTATAAAATGGGTTATTACTAAATCTGAGGATCTGATTTTGTGTGCTCATTGTGCATCCTTGCAGATCACTGCTGCTTGGTGGCCACCTTGACACCAGGTGACACCAGCGGGCCAGAAGCGTTTAGAGCCATTTCGTACTTCCTTGAGACTTTGCAGATGGAAATCGGTATTTTCTAACGTTCTTACGCTGTTCACATATCCTAGCTTCCCGGAAAACTATGTTAGGCAAGCCTCAGCAGAGCAGGAGCAAGGCTGCTTTCCTCTCGGGGGGTGCGGCATGCATGAGCCTGGCTGCCGTGATAACAGCCTTATCTCCAGGCTGCTCGGTGCCATCACCACCGAGTGGGCTGGGGAAGCTCTGAAGGCTGCAGTATTTTGGCCTTAGATGACTTAAACTGCACAGCACAATATAATATACTGCGATATTACACAGCAGAGGATTTTTAATGGGATTTTTCTCAGTTATCTTTTCAGCGGCTTAAAAATGGGGTCTACAGCAGCTGTCTTTTGAGGCTACCCCACATTTTAAGGATGTGATTAGTTCAGAATGCCTTCAGCTGAGCCTTTTGTGGGCACAAACATCAACCATGATGTGACAGATTTTTGCACATAACTGTTTGTAACCCCATAGAGGGTTTTATCAAAAGAAAAATGTCTTTGTTGCTATCTGACTGTGTTTAATCAACTAGTGGAAGGATGGTGCTCCAACAGCTTGCCCATTTGGCGTGGCTTCTATCAACCAGTTCATCAGTCTCGGGGCAGCAGGCAAGAAACGGGGGCAGCTCTTGCTGGTCCTTTCCTCCAAAGCCTGTAAGGTGGTGGGGTCGTCAGGTGGTGCGGAGGCACTCCGAGCTCAGCAGAGTGACTTGATTGCGAGATCACAACACCCAGAGGAGGTCACTGCCGAGGATACCCAAGTGCTTTGATGAGGGTTAATGCGGCATTTGAAAGGCAAATGAGTGGAAGTATTGTGTGCAGGGGAGGGCAGATTCCCTTATAATCAGCAATTACTAGCATCAGGATGCTCTTGCTTACCACACTTCCACTGAATTTCCTTTTAAAAGTGTTAAAGATCTCAGATAAACATCAGTATGAATAGACTCATCATGTCCTTGTCATCTAATTAAAAAAAAGAAACAGACAACATGTCTCCCTCAGAGAACTTACATGTTGTATAATGAAAACTGCAGCTTTACAATGAAGCTTTGGGCCTGAAATCAGGGAAAAATTGGTGACAAGAACTCCATTGGTTCAAAATGTTGATGTGTGAAGGTGCCAACATTGGAGGTGCTCCCTGATATTACAGATTGCGGTTACCCTGGGTTTCAGGGTAACTGAAAATGGGCCAAATGTCACTTTTCCCTCTGCTCTTGTCTTTGGGTGTGACAATTGCTTGATTATAGGAAAAAAAGATTGAGTAGAACTGTTTCTAAATGTCACCTGCTCACAGGAGCAAGACGAAACGGTACTTGAAGTGAATTGTGGAAACTCTCATTATACCCTTCTTCCTGGATTAGTTAAAAAATCACTAGCAGAGAGTTTTACCTTCCGCTGTAGAAAGAGTGAAGTGAGGGACAAGTGGGGTTTAACGACAGTGTTGGAGGAGAAGGAAAGTTTCCTTGTGTGAGCTGAGAAGCTGCTGCATGGCATGAGAGGAGCAAAAAGGAATGGGAGCCTGGGCTGAAGGGGGCAGTTGGAAGAAACTCGGAGGTTCCAAATAACAGCCCAAATACTTTTTATAAAAAATGAAGAGGCAGTCTTCAAGTTAGGGTAAGAATAATGTCTCAGGAGAGTTTACTGCATGCTTGTTTTTGACTTGAGCTTGGGGGAGTTGTGTTTGTGAGAGTACAGAAGCCCACACTTCAGCTGTTCTTCTAGAGAAGGCTTTGTCTCTGTGGCACCTTGTGCGTGATCTCTCCCTCGTGTACTTCAAAGCAATGTTATAATATTTTGACTCACAGTATTTTGGGGAGGAAGGGGAGAGATACAGTCATGGAGCTCTTTTTTTTTTTTTAATCTTTGTATATGATGGGCTTGGGGTTTTATTTTTCTCTGAAAATGATCGCTTCAGTTCTGGTAAGTCATTTCAAATGGTGTACGTGAAGCAAAGAGCTGCCAAAGAGGCACTGTGGCTGTTGGAGGGAGATCGTAGGGGATGCCAAGTTTCTGTATCAGATGAGGAACCCATCGCTCCCCCATCCCACTGCAGGGAATGCTTCCTGCCCACAAGTTTGCAGAGAAACTTCAGCATTTACAAAGGCGTGAGCCCCAGCAGACTCTGTCCTCTCCTCTCACCACCCGAGGGAGGGTGAACATCACACCATCTCTGGCTCTTCCATTTAGATTTGCCGGTTTTAAATGCAACTGCCCTATTTTTCTGCTCCGTGCTGATCACTGAGAGAATTAGAATAACTTTATGGAATTTAAGAAAGCGTTACAGAAATTCTCTTCTATTTTTCAGTTTAAAGCTTATGAAAACAGACGAGTGCATCGCTTCTGAGATAAGGGTTGAAGAACTGTCTGCCTCCTTGGAGCTGAATAGAGGGCTAGTGGGAAGATTAAAACAATAAGCTTATTATATTATTAGTAGTGGGAGAATTCTAAACCCCATTTGTTCAATTATGGTCCCTTCAATACGCTTATTTAGGTTCTTGTAAATCGTAATCAGTAAATTAGACGTGCTGCCCTCACAGCTCTAGGGTTAGCTTTCAAGGGACTTCCTACATTAGTGAGGTTTTTTTTATGTTTATAGTGAAATCAAGAAGGGAATTAC
The DNA here is from genome assembly GCA_013400335.1 of Eurystomus gularis. Lineage (NCBI taxonomy): Eukaryota > Metazoa > Chordata > Aves > Coraciiformes > Coraciidae > Eurystomus > Eurystomus gularis. Next base: position 478,246 of record VZZY01022075.1, on the reverse strand, counting down.
TTGTTTGATATGCAAGGTTGGCTCTGTGTAGTGGATGCTGGCTGCATTCTGATAGCTATCATTACTCAGTGAAGAGCAGGGGTTGTGATGCTGCAGCAGGGCTGGCTGAGCAGAAGAGGCGAAGGCTGTAGCCGTGTTACGTGCCATGTGATAAAGATGGTAGCTAAAACCATTAAAATGAACGCGGGCTGATAAATGGGACAGCTGTCAAGCCTCCGAAAGTCAGCATATGTTGCTAATAGTTATCAGAGGGAAAGCAAGAGGGATGTAAAATCCTCAGTATCGCCTTCTATATACAAATATCATCTGTCATCTCTTTGTGGCGTTTTTTTTTTCCCCCCTTTCTTTTCTCTGTGTTTTGCCTTGACAGTTTTAATATTGAGTGTTTGGTACTAAAGCCAATCACCCAGCTGAGTCATCCAGAGCTGCTGCTTTCCTCTTTTTACCTTTCTAGGTGGACTCTAATTTGCATCATGCAGAGACACCATTTCCAAAAGAAACACCTCTTCTCTTTCAGCTCATTTAACTGGAGATTTCAGCAGGTTTGGGAAACAGGCTCCTCAGCCCCTTGCAATTGCTTTATATATATATATATATCTCTTTGTAATTTAAAGAGCCTTTTGCCTTCCTGAGGAGCGGTGTCTGTTTTTTCTGCGCAGATAAATTGTGTATTTGTTGCAATGCTAGGTCATGCAAACTCCAATATCCTGACCATATTGTCCCCATTTATTTCTTTTATTTCTCTGTTTAGTATAATAGGAATAGCGGCTGAAGCAGGGAAACATATGCAGCAGCAGCATAATAGTATATTGTTTGAAAGCACTTGTCTCCCATTTCCAGGGTTTCTCTTTGAAATGTAATTGTCTGCTAATATAACTGGGAAATATTATTGCAGGAGTGATCACTAAAGTGCACGCTTGTGCTTTTAGTTCATGTTGCATCGCCGTGGTATTTTTAAAAGAATCCGGATGCGACCTTAGCTGGCGAAATATCATTGGTGAGGAACGTTTGCCGAAGTTACGACGGGCATATTGTCACCGAATGTGGAAACAACTCCATGTAGTGCCGAAAGTAGAACCGCCAAGTCCCATGTGGAATGCAGCGACAACAGAATTACAATCACCTTGTGTAAAGTATCTGGTAATGAAGGCAGATAATGGAATTCTTTGCAAAAGCAGATGCTAACCGGCTCCCCAATGCTAGGCAGAGAACTGCAAAGTGATACCAGCTGGAGGGGGGGAAAACCAGCTGAAAAAGGCATTAAAAAGAAGATGCCTTAGATGCACGTTGGTTTAAGCAGTAAATACTTGTTTAAAATAACCTTATGAGATTCTTATTAAGAGGCAAACTGAGAATACAATTACAATGTTATAGGAAGTCAGCTGGGTGCCCAAAGGATATTTGTATGCAGATTGGACGCGTAACCGCTGGGAATAGCGCGTTATCATTTTCACGGCAAGGCTGGCTGCTGAGGACAGCCCTTGGAAGTGTTTAATTGCAGGAGGTGGGACTCACGAGAGCCAGAACCTTCTGTTGTTCAGGGAGGAGGCTGCATGCCCTGCTTGGTTTGTAAAGCAGGGCTATCTCTGCTTGTCCCTACGTGCCCGAGCGTGTACACACACGCTGGCGTCTTCTCCGGCAGCGCTCGGTAAGGGTGCCCTCCTGCCGGGCTGGAAGAGGAGCTCGGCACGTAGCATCTTCATTGTTTCCTCCCTAGTCTCCCACTGTTTTACCACTCGGGTCACCTCAGCCATTTCAAATAGTTGCTTCCGCAATGAATGTGGTAATTTAATGAAGGGCTTAGTCCACGCGGAGGTTTCCTTCTGTTGTAAGTATGGATTTTTTCAAACAAAAACATGCAGTGGGGAAAACCCTTTGGGAAAAAAAAAGCAACCTCTTAACAAATAAAGCAAGTCGATGGCCCCTGGAGTTGGTCTCTGGTTTATACCCAGGTAAGTTTTTCTTTACCCAAAGAATTGTTCGCACAGTAGGGGATTACTGGCATGGCTGGAGTGCTGAGCTGGGCATGGGCTCACCAGGTTTCCAGTCCTGACCCAACACAGGCAGATCAGAAACTTTACTGGGGCTCTCTCTTATCCCAGACAATTGCCCGAACTGCTAATTTTTGGAGGACTAAAGCCTGCTTTCACTTTCGGCCCAGCGAGGAATAGGAATATATGTGTACTTCTGAACAGCTAACGTTTTTCCCATGTGAGAAAACTCATTTTGGGGCTGCTCAAGGAGGAGGAAACACTGCAGGGTTCACGGCCTTACTGATGCTTTAGTCTCTGAAGGCACTTGTGTGCAGAGGCTGGAGTGATGTGTCCATGTTTGGTGGCATAGAGCTGCTCCTGCAACTCTCTGCTGGGGACTTTCAAGGAGTATTACTGAAATGAGTTTTGAAGCAGTCTCTGAAGATGTACAGCTTCATCTGTATGATGTTTATGCGTGTGTGTTCTCACAGAATCCCTATGGTTGGAAAAGACCTTTAAGATCATCAAGTCTAACCATTATCTATCTCTACCAGGCCCACTTCTACACCATATCCTTGAGCACCATCTCTAGACAGCTTTTATGTACACCCAGGGATGGCGATTCAATCACTTCCCGGGGCAGCCCGTTCTAGTCTTTGATAACCCTTTTTGTGTAGAAGTTTTTCCTAATGTCTAACCCAAACCTCCCCTGATGTAACTTACTCCTTGCTCTTTCATTTCTTTTCTATGTGTCCAACGATGAGTTACTAAAAACATGTTTTAGACATGTGCTTTGCTCCTAGGAAATGAGAGTGAGTTCTGTTGTCCGTGTAAAACAAGCAAGGGAAGGAACTGTGGTGGAGCAATGATCAGCCAACAGCATCCCTCCAGAGCGCTGATTCTTCGCTTTACCCACAAAAATGCCATCACTAAGAAATCTCTTTTCTGCTGAGGACCTGTTCTTCTTATTCTTACAGCTGGGATACGCTACTTGCTGCACTTCAATGAGTTGTTTGTCTTATTGTGGTGGGCAGAAAATATCTCAGTGGTCTTCAGGTCTGGACTTTGCTTTATGGGAAAAGCACATCAAACCTCGGTGATGCGAATAAAACACGTGTGGTTGGGTATGTGCTTGCATCTGCTGTGCTTTCAGAAGCACCATTTTCAAGACCTTTCCTCACTTGCTGTTTTTCAGCAGGAGGTATCCTGCGTGCTAAGCAGAAAAAAAACACTTTCCAAATTCAAGTAGCAAATCACACCTCTAATTATATTTTACCCAACTAGTTAAGAAATATATAAAAGAACTGTACAGCTACATCGATTATCATTTAATGCAGTTATATAAATTTTTGGCATATAATTGATAGTAACAAGTGAGGTTTCTGATTTTTTTTATGATACTCTGATTTTGTGCAGACCTCTGCAGGTCTTTACAGCTTTCCAGGGATAACATCTCACCCTTACTATACACCTCCAGGATTTTAGGCTCAGGCTCTGGGCCAGTGGGGATTTTGAGCACAGCAGGAAAAGGGCAGCCTGTAAATACAGCGATGGGAGAGCTGGGTCTTGTCTGCATTGCTCTGAGTGTAGGTAATGCTCTTGGGTGCATCTGGCGTTGGAGTGGGGAGACTGGTCCCGTTGTCCCAGCGGTCTCTGCTGAAGCACGAGGGGCTGCTGCAGCTCAGAGAGTTGCTGAAGAAGGACCCTGGGAGAGGAAAGATGTGGCGTGGACCCAAGTTTGGCTCAGTCACCCTGGCAGCATGCACAGGGGCTGTGGAAGGAACACCTCCGCTTCATTGTTTTCTCAGCAGTTTTTATTCACTTTTAGTTGCCTCCCTCTCACCTTTCCCAGCTCTTTCCCCTCTTCCTTGTTGTCATGGGAACATTCACTTCAGTGGTTAAATCGTAGTATGAAAATATGCTTCCCCAGTAGAATGGTAGTAGCTAATATTGATCTAGCTACTGCTGCTGACTCAGGGATATAGCTGAACGTATAATATCTCTTATTTCTCTTCTTAATGCATAATGCAGCAGTTTCTGTCACCTTGGGCTCTGCACTAAAGGTGACATCCAGCCACAGCAAAACACTTGGACTTGCTTTTTTTTAACATGTGGCCCAGCTGAAGGTGGTGATATGAAGCTGGCTTTAAAGTCTACAAAGGACAATAAGACAGGGGAAAAAAATCACCCTTGCTGTGATTGACCCTTGCAAGCGAGAGTTACAGATATTTGTATGCCGGCGGTGAAAAGACATTCAGATTAAACTGCCAGCATCCCCAGACGGGCGATGTGCTCCAAATAACTTTGGAAGTATATTGCACTCTGTCACAGACATGGTTGAAATGTAGATGAAAGACAAATAACTACCTTAATATCAAGTGAGGCTGCACTTTAAAACGTAATCGTTCATATACATTGTCACTGACATCTGCTTGGGAGTAATCATCTGCACAGTGGCACGTCATGTGAAGCAGAGCGTGGTAAGAATATTCCTGAGTCACCAGAAAGCAGCAAAAGTAAGAGATTCTACCTTGAGATGCGCATTTGCAGTATGTTTGCCACGTAAGCATTTCAGTTTCCCACCGCGGTTAATTAACCGGCTCTAACTTTATGAGAGTTTCCTGAAATTGATACCTTTTGTAAGGTGAGATTGAAGTGCTTCTGGAATTCTTATTTATCAAAAATTCTTTGGTTTAGAACCAGCCTGTTGTACAAATAATTAAAATAGTGCGATTTTCACGTAAACAGTGTTTGCAGCTGATGCTGCATTTTGCCGTGCGAGTGATAGAGGCACAGGAAATGGCATTTTGGAGTCTGTGCTGGAAAGACCTTTGTTAAAAAGAGTTAAAGCTGAGAAGCCATCAAGTTCTTGAACATCTGCATGGAAGTCACTTTATGTTATAACTCATTTTACGTTTCTTGATCTTTCTAGAAAAAATCAGGCAAAGATATGCAGATCTCCCGGGAGAGTTGCACATTATTGAGCTGGAGAAAGACAAAAATGGGCTCGGACTGAGTCTTGCCGGCAACAAGGACCGCTCTCGTATGAGCATCTTTGTAGTTGGTATCAATCCAGATGGACCTGCAGGACGAGATGGAAGGATGCACATTGGCGACGAACTTCTAGAGGTAAAAGTTTCCTTTAACTACGGAGCAGGGCTCCCACGGAGCTTTACTGTGGAGCATATGTGAAGCTCTCATTTGAACCTTAAATAAAGCCTGCAAATGGAATTAGGTGGCTGAGGCAAGGAGCTGCACTGAGTTATGCCAACTGAGAACTTGGCCTTTGGCAGGTCAATGTGTTTTCAGCGAAACAAAAATCATTGGCCTGTGAAAATGAATGTCTTGTCGGGGAAGTCTGTGCTCTCAGCATGTTCGCAAGCTATGCTCAGGGAGGGCCTGTTGAAAGGCAGGAAGGGGACAGTAAATCTATCCTTATAGTGCATATGTGGTTTTACAGGGAAATTCACACCTTGCATTAAAAAAAACAACCAACAAAACCCCCTCCAAGTTACCATATGTGTTTTTACAGATGACAGGGATATTCCCCATCCTGAAAATAAATTTTGTGCTGTAATCTGTTTTGATCTGTGGTAACTTAAAATACTTTTTTTTGTATGTCTGGCACAAGTTCACCCTCGAGGCAAGAGAGCTTGTTAGCAAGTAGAGTATTTTGTCTTGCCTTTTTCCTCCTATCTCCTTGCTTCATCTTCAGGTTGAAAACACAGATTTCCTCCACTTCATCTGATTTTTGCCTGTTGTAAAATGCCACTTTGCTGGAGTAGCTTCAGTGGTTCCCCTGTTGTGATTTCTTCAGTGGTTTAAAAAAAATCAGCCATCCCTGGGGATCCTTCCTTTAAAGAGAAGCTTTCGCTGAAGAGCAAGTGTATGCTGACCTACTGCTCTCCATGGGTGGTGGGGTTTTTTTGATCTTTCAGCAGCTCTCTGTGGCATTAGGGAACCACCTATTTTCTCATGTTTCTTGACAAGAGAAAGAGCAATTTGCCTGCCTGGGAATACCTTGGGAGTACTCAAAATTGTCTAAGCATTTGTCATTGCCTAACAGTTCCATAATTATGGGGTTTCAATACACATAGTACAAGAAAGACTTGTACTTGCTAGAATAACAACACCATCTGAAGTTTATTATTTTCTTTTTAAGTGTGATAAATGGCACAAAGGTCTATACCATAGAGGATAGGTAGGAAAATGTATAATGTATAAAATAGCATATGATAGAGTAAGGTAGGAGAGTGAGTTGTTTCTTGAAATTTATGTTCTTTCTGTCTCTGGCACCAAATTCAAATGGTAAAGATATTAAAATTGTCAAATTTTGGGTGTATACCAGTTGAAAGGACTCATGGTAGTTTTCCTCTGTGGATATCATAGACCAGATAGTTCCTGGTGGGGGAAAGGTAAAGTCTCTTCTATCAATACTTTCCCACAAAGAAGGATCCATGGAAGTTTCCTTAGATCTCAGCACTTATTCCTTGCAGTGTTTGATCTAATGTTAAGAATTGCTAACAGTACTTGAAAGCTTTACCATCAGTGATTCAGCACATATATCCCAAGGCTTGGGATTTACATGCCTGAGCCATGTTTTAAGTAGCATTTTCCAAAGTGGTGGTGTTGCCCTGATTCCTCTCCCTGTCAAGTTGAAGATAAAATTATTTTTTTCTTCAGTGGAAGGAAGGTGATGTTCACCATCTCAGAAATGCCAAACTTCAAATAAACTGAAGTTCAAAGAAGGCTTTAGTAACTCCCTCTCTTGTTTACCTTTGCCATCAAATTAAAGGTGTGTCACCAGTGGGCAGAAGTGCGATTACTTCTGTGAAAGGATGTGGTGATCTCATTCCGGTCCCCAGTGAGTTCGTATCCAGTGTCAAAACATCCTGTATTACAAAGGAACGAGTTGTGCATTAGTCATGTACAACCATCTCACGTTCACACCGGTGGGCAATTATTCACAGCTCTGGTTTTTTATCGTTTAAAAGCATTTCAGTGTTATGTGAATAGCATTGAAATGGAACTAACGGGCGTTTACACCGGCAGGTTTTCTTCAGTAAGCATTAGGTTCAATAACTATTTCAGTAACCATTAGGAATCCTCATACACCTCACCTCCAGGTCACCAAGGTAGGAACAGCAGAGATGGCTGGGCCTGACAGTGACCTCCAGAGGTCCGACCTGCCTTGTTCAAACGGGGCCACCTCAAGCCAGTTGCCCAGGAATGTGTCCAGGTGGCTTTTGAATACCTCCAGTGTGTTTTCGTGTTACTTCCGTGCCAGTGACACAGAGGTCAAGGTGGTCAACTGGCTTTACTTGCAGCGTCTTTTACAACAAAATACCTTAAAAGAGCATTAACGGCAAACTCGGGTGTTCAGAAGTGAGGAAATGATAGAATCCAGATTGATAGGTTTTTTCCAGTTGAAGACATGCAATTAAGGACTGTGAGTATGGTTGTTGGTTGTGGTTGCAGAAGCATTTTACCTCTCCTGTGGTATCCTTCACTCATTCAGAGACCTGGAGGAACCAGTCTTTACTAGTGAAACAACTTAACTTCTCTTCCTTTGGGTAGTACATCCCTGCATATAGGTTTTAAATTGCTCCACCTGCAAACTGAGCTGCTGGCCATTGCCCACTGCTCAAATATTTTGTTATTCTGTAGAAAAAAAAGCTATTGGACTTTGCAACCACTTCATTTATAAGCATTTGAGGTCATTTTGCCCAGTACTGATAACTGCTGGTTAATGGGATGGAGAGAGAGAGAGATAGAAATTACCTCTTCATTTTTCTTCTGAGCTGGTGTTTGGTTTGGGTTCAATTGAAGGATGTGGGATGCTGTCAGGCTGCCTCAGCTCCTTATTCATAAAATCTTTTGTCACTGAATTAATGAAATATCATCTCACTTTTAGCTTCTGCAAACAACAGTAGTCTTTTAGGGGCATGATCTTGGCTCGTTTTCAAAGTCAATCCAGCCTATACGTTGAGTGAAATGCAGGTCATGTGAAAAATGGTATGTAATCATTATTTTTTTTAACACATCTTCTGTGATGTATTTTGGATGAATACGTTACTGGAGAAAACAGCTTCTGGAGGGAGAAGATCCTTTCATCCTGCTTTTATCTGTGGAGAAAATTTACTTGGGTCAGAATTTGATCCCTTTGCAAAAGAATGTATTTTCCACATGACACAAGTTCTGCTTTTCCAAGCAAAGAAACCATCTGTGGTGCTCCTGCCTCGCACTCTTGCTGTTTTAGTGCAGGTGTCTGCACTGCTTCGTATCTTATTAGTTTGGGCTTAGTTCTGCGGCTGATTGTGCCCAGCATGGCCTGCAGCAGGTTCACGTGGTGCTGTACCTGTGCTGCTAAACCCTGCTGCTCGTGAGCTCTGCGTGGGTCTGTCCTCTTGGTAGGTTTTATTCACACTGAATAATCTACCCTGTTATTACTATTATTATGATGATGATTATCATCTCTCCCTAAGAGACTCAACTGTATTCTATTAATAAACCAAGCTGTTCAGAGCCCTGTTATGCTAAATTACTGATGTTGGGATTTTCTGCCATCTTCCTGGCCCTGCTTAGCTTGCTGACAATGAGGCAGGAGGTGGAAGGAAACTGCTCATTTGGACATTTTGCTCTAGGAGGCCACAGCACTTCTTGGAAGAGTGAAGGCTAAGCTTCAGAGTCAAGAATCGCTGTACAAGTTTGCCTGTTGTTCATTCAGGACTGTTGCATAAGAGGCAATTATTTCATTTTATTTTTTTAATGCCAGTTCTGTCATATGTCAAAGCCAGAGGAATTTTGTGCTAAATGCGTTTTTAGAATCATAGAATTGTTTTGGTTGGAAGAGACCTTTAAGATCATCAAGTCCAACCATTAACCCAGCACTTCCAGGGCACTGCTAACCCATGTCCCTCAGCACCACATCTCCATGGCTTGGAAACCCCTCCAGGGATGAGGACTCCACCACTGCCCTGGGTAGCCTGGGACAGCCCTTCACAGCCCTTTTGGGGAAGAATACAAACCTTTTGGTGAGGAAAGGTCGCTATTTTCTTTTAAGATTCTTAGATAAATTTAAGTTATGCTGTAATAATATAACAGATATACATCAGTATTTTGCCCAAGTAGATGAACCACCAGCCAAATTCACAATGCCACTTCTTTTCTAGAAGTGGGGGATTGGGGTTTTATTCTGTGTTTATTTGTTGTGCGATTGTTATATTTTTCCTGGGTCAAGACAGTTACCTTGGAGCCTGGGACAGCCCTTCACACTTGTCTAATGTCTGTGTTCAAGCTAGGGACACTAGCTTGAACATAGACAGTCAGGGTCTTTGCATGAATAAGAGCAAGAGTGAGTGATTAACTCTAGTGGTGATTTTTTTTCTTTTTTAATTCCTATTTAAACACGATAGTCATAGCTTCTGTTCTCCTCAGATTCATTTACTGAAGGTAACGTTGAGGGATAGTGTCACAGAATCACAAAATGATCTGAGTTGGAAGGGACCTCTGGAGATCATCTCATCCAGCCCCCTGCCAGAGTAGGTTCACTTAGAGCAGGGTGCCCATGATGTTGTCCAGGAGAGTTTGAATCTTTCCAGAGAAGGAAGCTCCACAACCTCTCTGGGCAGCCTATCCCAGTGCTCTGCCACCCTCAAAGTAAAGAAGTTCCTCCTCATGTTTAGATGGAACTTCCTCTGTTCAAGTTTGTGCCTGTTACCTCTTGTCCTTTTGGTCTTGTCATAGGAGGATACCAATACTTCGGTCGTGTACTTTGTATACAGGTCACCAATTAAGGTTAGTGTTGGGTGGTGATTTTTAAAGCTGAGAATAAGGTAAAGCTGTAATTGGAAAACTGGTTGTGCACGAGAGCAGAGGCAATCTGTTGTCCTCTATTTCCACACTCTGTAGGTGAGGAACTACAGGGCTCAGCTGCCAGCTGAGCCAACAGCAAAACTCAACTGCAACTCAGGGCAGAACATTTTCTGTCATAGAATAGAATCACAGAATGGTTTGGGTTGGAAGGGACCTCAAAGATCATCCAGTTCCAACCCCCCTGCCATGGGCAGGGACACCTCCCACTAGATCAGGTTGCTCAAAGCCCCATCCAACCTGGCCTTGAACACCTCCAGGGATGGAGCATCCACAGCTTCCCTGGGCAACCTGTGCCAGTGTCTCATCACCCTCAGAGTGAAGAATTTCCTCCTAATTTCGAGTTTATGATGCACCCATTTGAATGTGTGCTGGGCAAGAAACATGGTGAGGAAAGAAGAATTCACATTCTAATTAACTGATTATTTTTTCTTCCCAGTGTTTTCCTCATGCCTTATTATTTGGGAGTGTGGTGTGTTTTGCGGGGTTTTGATCTATATAATTTGACTGATTAAAAAAGCTTTTGAAACTTCTTCCCTTTGTTTCAAAGTGTTGGGTTGAATCTCGAAATGCTACAGTTCCTGTGATTAGGAGAAACCTATTGCATTGGTATAAAGAAATAATTACTACAGAATGCTGTGCCAGTTCTTTTGCTAGCTTTTGGGGTATCATTTAACTTTATGTTCATAAAAATCAGATGATACTAATTTAATGGATTTCCCCTACTGCCATACAGTAAAAACAATGCTGCTTTTTTTTTTAAATACCCATATCTAACATTTCTCTTCTGCAAATTAAAGTTTGAGAAGCAAACATGCCTTTAAATTTTTTCCTCTTAATTTCAGAGTTCAGATTTCAGTGAGTTTGTACTTTCTGCTACTTTAATGTATGAAACTGTAAACCGAAATTTTTTTTAGGTGAAGGCAACAGCACATTTGGGATATGTGATAAAATCTACCATAAAGCAGAGTAGGGTTATGTTAAAGACTGAGCTGCAGGGTGCTGACCTGACCTCGTACCTGGAGCATGTTTTTATCTTTCTCCATTCACTGCCATCTTTCCAAGAAGTTATGTAAAGAGACATTTAAAGAAGTGTTGAGGTTGATTTAGATCAGTTTATTTCTTTTGCTCGGTCAAAGCTTTGTTTTTCTTTTCTAATCTCTGATGAAAATAGTATAGCACAGATTTATAGGCTTTGACTCGTACTATTTGCTTAATCTGATGTGTTACTTTAATTTGAAAGATTTAAAATGGTGTTGCTTATGAAATCCTAGACATTCCCTTTTTTGTTTTATTTAAGTAGGCTTTTGTGCTTTGCTCATCACTGTGGTATCTGAAGCTAACAGAACATTAATTTACTCTGGAAAAGAAAGTGACCTTTTTTTTTTTAAAAAAAAAAAAGAGAAAAATTAATACTGACTGTAATAACTATGTGGGACAGCCCAAAACCTTGTGGAGATATATTACTTTGATTATCCTTTCATTTTGGTGTAATTAAATAATTATAACTTACAGACCCAGCTCACAGCTAATTAAATTTTGGACTGTTTGATACATCTAGTGAATAGGATTAATTTAGCCAGAGTAAAGACTATAAATTTTAATCTAAGAAGTCTGCTGTTTAGAAAAACTGATGGTAATTTAACGAAATCCAAACAATTTATAAAGCATACTGTATTCCCAGTGAATAATTTATTTTTCAACTTGGAGAAATTAAGTCAACAAACTCACTGAAAGTTCCAAGCCCAACCTGAAGCCAGAACGCAACTGAGCATTCATTTTTGTCACTGGATTTTAAAATTTATCTTTGATTAACAAAGCGTGGCCTAGGAAGTTGTACCTCATCCTACCTTTGCAACCTTGGTGGTTGCAGACAGCATCCTTCTAAACCCTTCTGAAGGCTGGTGTGATGCTGTTTCCTCAGCACTGATCTTTTCGTGCCAGCTCAGACTCTCACAGACCTTTCTTGGCTCTCTCTTTGTATAATAAGCAACTTGGCAGGTAAGTGATTTGTACGTTGATCTGAATGAATAATCAAGTGTTAGGGGTTTGGAAAGGAAATCAGCAATCATAGGATCAGGTTGGAAAAGACCTCTAAGATCATCAGGTCTAACAGTCAACCCAACACTGCCATGACCACTAGACCATGTGCAGAAGTGCCACGTCTACGTGTTTTTTGAACACTTCCAGGGATGGGGACTCCACCACTGCCCTGGGCAGCCTGTTGCAGTGCTTGACCAATCTTCTCGTAAGGAAATTTTTTGTAATAAGCAATCTAAACCTCCCCTGGTACAACTTGAGGCCATTTCCTCTAGTCCTTGTCCTTGAGATTCTTGTCCTTGCATTGTCCTTATTTAACTGGTGAACTTGATGTTGCTTTGACCCATTTAAAACAAGATGGGAGTATTGTGAAGTTGCCAGCATGACCAAATAGCCTATATTATGACCCAAGACTGTAAGACTTGGCCAGTTATTCCTTGTTTGAACAACAAAAATCTTCTAAGAACACAAATCCAAAATCAAATCTAAACATTTTCAGTAACAAAAAGTCCTTCTGTAATCACTAGTAGATTGTTCCTGGGCTCCATTATCACGTTTCAAACAGTGTTGGTACATCAGATGTGAGTGCACATACTCTGTTGTAAATTAAGAGTGGGATGAAGACACTGCAGTATTGAAACGAAGCTGGCTGCTCGCTTTGGAAGGGCGTATGAACACTCCAGCTCCAGAGAGGTGCATTAATCTAATCAAGATGCTTGGAGTGAGAATTTTGACAGAGTTAAATAGCAGATTATTCTGCACGCTTGGAAGCCTCTGACGCTGGCTTAGACGGCAAGACTCGGGATGAGCTGAACCATGAACCTGAACTGACATTATGACTCCAAATACTATTAATTTCAATCTTTTTTTCTTCATCTTTAAGATTTTGCCTTCTTTACTGGACAAAATACAAGATGTTAAATGTAGCTTTGAATTCATTTCAGTGTTTATGTTTACAGGTATTTGGTTGTAGGTAAATAGTTGTTCTTCTACAGATCGTTGTTATCTTGACGCTTATTCCAGTCTAAATTGCCAAAGTTGAAGGAAGACAGCTCTGGTAGTCCTGCTCCCTGCTGTCAGGGGAGGACACTTTCCTTCACCACCTTGCTGAGTGTTTGCATCAGCTTAGTTGTAAATCTGAAAATCATTAAGATACAACTGCTCAAGGGTTTTGTTAATCTTCTTGACATCATGATTCTTTTTGCCTTATACATCAGGTTTTGTTTTCTTTAAGTTTATTGTGGTATTCATATCTACCTTAGACACTGGCATGAGACGCCCAGGGGAGTTGTAGATACTCCATCTCTGGAGGTGTTCAAGGCCAAGTTGGACAGGACTTTGAGCAACCTGGTCTAGTGGGAGGTCTCCCTGCCCATGGCAGGGGGGTTGGAACTTGATGATCTTTGAGGTCCCTTCCAACCCAAACCATTCAGTGATTCTATATAATCTGCATGATGGAAGTTGGTCCAATGCCTTAGATGAAAGATGAGCATCCTCTTAGGATACCTCTGAGGTGGGAGGCATTAATGAGGGGGAGCCCAAGAAACTCAGGACATTTTGGACAAGCTGAGGTGGAGTAAAGTGTTTAACACAAGCCCTGCCTGTGAAATGTATGAAGTGCTTTAAATATTCCATTTTTACACTGCAGGTTATTTTTGTGGTGTGATACTGAGTACGCTTTTGCTTGGCTTGGAAGTAACTACTGTATTCACCGCAGAGATGCTGTGGTCCTTGTTGAAGTCCTGCTCACTGAGCGTGGCACTGGCAGATAGTGAGCTTCCTCAAACTGGGAAAAGTCTTCTAGTTCCTACAGAAAGAAAAGGCCTGAAGCACATACTGTATTAAAGCCAAGCTATTTCCCTTTGAAAACTGCAGTACTTGCATGCAGCAAGTGTCCAAAGTATTACTTGGTGTCTGGTGCTGTGCTTAGATGTCTGAAACATCAGGATGTGGCATGTCCTTAAATTGTCCTTTGTTTCCATGGCTATCAGTTCTGTTTCCTTCAGTGGAACTGAGGAGTCAGCACAGTCTTAACAGCAAGTTCCAGCTGCCTGTAGGTAGGGCATAGGAGGGTCTGTCTCAAAGTCTGTGCTGTTGTCATATCTATGTGATTCTTCTCAAATCAAGTGATTTCCCAAAAATCTGGGAATGATACTTTAAAATCCATTCTATGGATCAGTGAAAAGGAGTAAAATGTTTGTCTCATTTGTGGCTTACTAATAAGACTAAATTAGCTCTTCATTGGTTCTTATTTTGTATTGGTCTAAAATAAAACTTGGAATGTTTTGCTATTAACAGTATTTTTTCTGTGATAAATTGGAGTCTAGGGTGTTGAAAATGTCATATTTTAAAATCTGTTCTAAGGCTGCAGTTCTGTGGTCCATCACGGAATCTGTTCTAAGGTGGGATTCTCTGGTCCATCATGTGATCTCTTCTAAGGTGGAATTCTGAGGTCCATCATGGAGTCAGTATGAGGAGGAGGGTGTTCTTGAAATCAAATTAGGATTTATACTTTTGAAAGGAATGATAAGAAAGCTGATGAGAAATGGTTAAAGCGTTACTGCTGGGTTGCAGACTAACCCCCATCCTCCTCTGGTTGTTGACTGAGGGAAGGGGCAACAGCCTTGGGCAGTCCAAGGCCAAGCTGAGCAGTGCCTACCTCCTCCTATGTGCTTATCATACGATGTCTTTCAGCAGCAGAGCTGTGCCTGAGAGAGGCTCTTAGTGCCTCAGCTCTGGTATTTCTGGCTCCAACCACTGCACAGACAGGTAGGTCTAACAGTGCAACGTTGGTATTCCTCTGTAAGAACCTCAAAAGCTACATGATTTATATTTTGCGGACTGCGTTTTCTTAGAGTCCTATCTCTTTATCCCACAGTAAATTTGGAAGTAGAAATCGAAACAATACATACTTCTCCACTTACATGAAAATCTTCATTTTCTTTTAACAGATAAACAATCAGATACTGTATGGAAGAAGTCATCAGAATGCTTCTGCAATCATTAAGACCGCCCCATCAAAGGTCAAGCTCGTTTTCATACGGTAAGAACAGTTCTCATCAGAACATTTGGTTGCACTTCAGCCTAGTACATTACAAATTTAGCTTGTTTTGAAAACGCTGAACTTGCTCAGTTCTCTTGAAGTGAAATAAACCTTCTCTTGACTATTCTTCTCAGGACAGTTGAAGAGTTCTCCTTAATAAAGTAAAAAAATCTAATGTAATTGAATGCCTATTTTAGGGGTGTCTGCTGAAGACTTGAGCTGTCCTTCTTGGGCTTGAGAGCACCCTGATAAGAGCTGCTTCTCCCACAACTTGAAGTGCTTTAGTTGGTTCTGCCAGCACAAGGCCAGGGTGGGCAGCTTGCTTCACCCAGGCTGCCAGAAGGGAGTGAAAATGGTGCAGAGGCTTGGGGCTGGAGAGGGAACTGCTGTGAGAGGAGCAGGCAAGTGTGGATGGAGTCCATGGAGCGTGGGCTGGGTGGACGTGTGAAGGATAGCTCTCCATGGGCATCAAAAGAGGATTTAAAAAGTGAGCTATGGCTTGTTTGTACAGAAGGTGAATCTGACCTTGATGAAGCTCACGGGGGTGGCTTCTGTAGGAGGAAATATGCTAAAACAACCTTTCACCTGCATAAGAATTACATGTGGGCATCTTTTCTTTTCCTCCAAGCATGAAAATTCTTCCTCTTTGTACGTGAATTAAGGACACCTCTCTGTAGTTCAGGAAGTGTTACACTTGTGACCCTGGGCAGGAGGTTTGGGAAGAAGCTGCCTCTTTCCTGGAACTCACATATCCCTAAATATATTGGAATTTCATAAATGCCCCTATTTCAGCTCTGACTTTTGCTGGGCACTTATTTCCGTGCCATTTTATACTATGGTCTTCCCGCTGACATATACATCATACTTGGCATTGTTTTATATTCCTCACACATACGCAGCTTAGCTGTGAACAATGTAATAATCTGTGGGTGAGTGCATATAAATGTGTACACTTACTCGCATGGCTCTGTCTGGTACAGCACACACAGAAATGATGGAAGAGCAGCATTAGTGCCGTGAAGAATGAGTTGCTATACTTGGCAGCACAGAGGATCCGGAGGAGATTAATGATCCTGCCTGCAGCTCCCGTGTTACTTTCCCCAGCCATTGAAAATGAAACGTCATGTACAACAACTCACTCACCATTACTTAATTGCATGTGGAAAATGTGTCTGGATGGAAGCTCTGGAGGCAGAACCACAACTTAGGAAACCAAAACCCAGGGCTGGGCTTCGTGCTGTCAGGCAGCATGGAGAGCGAGGGCTTCTTGCTGGCTGCAGAGCACTTTGCTCCACAAAGCCACAATGAATGGTATCTGAAAGCTCCAGTCACCCACGGATTGGAAATCCTTGGTGCATGCTTTGTATCATGTTTAAGATAAGGCCATGTAAGTTCTTAGACATGTTTTCTCTTTTCTGATTGTCTGTGTAGAATTGGATTTCAAGGCAAGAAGTGGTCTTTGCCATTTAATTATAGAATGGTTTGGGTTGGAAGAGACCCGAAAGATCATCTAGTTCCAACCCCCCTGCCATGGGCAGGTACACCTCCCACGAGACCAGGTTGCTCAAACCCCCATGCAACCTCTTCTTGGAACCCATCCAGTGTTGAGGCATCTACAGCCTCCCTGGACAACCTGTGCCCATGTCTCACCATCCTCAGAGTGAAGAACTTCTTCTGTTTTCTAATCTAAATCTCCCCTCTTCCAGTTTGAAGCCATTACCCCTCATCCTGTCACTACAAGCCCTTCTAAAAAGTCCCTCCCCAGCTTTCTTGTACAGGTCATAATCCATAGATATTAGAAATCCCATTGGATAATTCTTGTTTCTGTCTCTAGCGTTTAAAAAGTTTCTATTTTTAAATGCTGCTGCTGAGGTTGTAAACTTCCATCTTCACACGTCCCGGGAGCACACGCATTGTCACTGCTCTCGGCCTCGCATTAGAGAGCACTGACAACTGATGGGTCTGTTTGCTTGACCCAAGCAGCCATTTGAACAGCAATGAAAAGAAATCCTCTCACTGCGAGCATGTCATTAGTGACTAGAGAGCTGGCTCTAATGCGAGGAGAAAACTAATGCTTCCTCGGTTTTTGATATATGTCCAAATTCTTGTGGTAAGAAAGGTGTTTCAAAATTTTAGCAAACCCAGATTAGACTGTCTCTCTTAAAGGTTAATTTTAAGGAGGGGTGAGAATAATTTTCTCATGCAAACTGTATTCCATGAGCCCTTCTATCTTGGTGCTTCCCGTTCCTACGCCTTAGACCACTAAAACCAATGGATGTCATTGAACCAAAAGACTGTGCTGGTCCCAGAAGTCTTGTCTGTGGTGCAGTTTGCTTTTTCTCGCTTTATCAACTTTTTTTAAAGCAATAATATAAAAAGAGGATATTGAAATGCCACTACTTAATGCATTGTGATGCCAGCTGTAGAAAATAGGAGCAGCAACAAGCATCTTGAATGTCCATCCATCTCTTGTCCGTGCATGTGCAGTAGCTTTTCCAGCTGAGAACAAAGCGCTGAGTGTGGCAGACTCAGCTCTCCTGGTAAGTTTGCTGCTTGGCTGATTTCAGATACGTTCCTCTGAGCTCTAATGATGTGGAAAGAGCAGGATACCGTTACATTTGTTATGCTTTGAAAATGAGGAGGAACTGGTTGCAACAGAAATAGTACTTTCCTCCTCCCGAGCCCTGTTACCCATGCAATTTCTTTTAGAGGTAGAAGGCATGTAGCTTAACGTGGCCAAAACACACCCTGGAGCACACAGTAGGAAGAGGCCACAGCTCACCGTAGCGAAATAACACGTACCACAGAAGTAATGAGAGAAAGGAGTTTGGTCTTCATGTGCATGAAGATATTAATATTCTAATTTCAGCAGTGAAAGGCCTGAGTGGGATATAGTTTTCCAGAAGCACATCATTCTGCAGCCTAAAAAGTTCCCGCATGCCTGACTGAGCTGACCTAGCACATAAAAGCAAAACTGGTGGGACTCTTGGGCTGTGACTATAAACTGCCCTCTGATATCCTGAGGCCTTATTTTCCTCAGATGAAGGATGCTCGGCGATAAGCGTGTTGCTTTTCACTTTGAAGCAGGAAACAGCATCAAGGTTTTCCTATTTCGGGTGTTTTGGTTCACATGCAGGGCAGGGGGATGTTTCCACAAACTCTTTAATCAGTTATGAAAGAAGCCCAGAAATTCCTGGGCACAGAAAAGCCTTTCTGTGAGAACTGAAATAGCCATCGTTAAATAACGTGGATTTTGTTGCACCTACATTTATCTTTTTTCTAGGAAAAAATAAAGCTTAGAAGGTGTCCTCAGCCTTTTTGATGTTCTACTAAAATCCAAACTGCACTATAAAAATCTATCCACACTTTTTTTTTATACCCAGGTAGTGTTACAATTGCATTCCCACCCTTTCCTGAAATTTTTGCTGATGACACAGCACACGGAGTGTTGTGAGACTCATAGACGTCCGCTTATATTTGAAGCCTTCTTGCTCTGGTTTATGAGTGTCTTTTCCTCAATTAAGTTGACGATGATTGTTTAAAACAGTTGATTTTGGCCAGATTCCAAAGTATAGGTCTTAACACAGCACAGTTTCCCAGTGGTCTCATTAATTACATGAACTTCTAATAGCATCTAAAAGATTTGCAGTTAGAGTGTCACTTCTTTTATTTTTTTTTTTTCTCTCAGATTCAGCGCATCTTGTGCTTTGTAGCCTTCTACAGTAACAAATTGGAAGGCGTGTAACCTGCTCACCCAGTTTATAGAATCATAGAATCATTATGGTTGGAAAGGACCCCAGGATCATCAAGTCCAACCTTCATCCTAACATCTCTCTAGCCACTAGACCGTAGACCAAACCAACCAACCCGTTGCCCAAGCATGGCAAGGTTTTCCTGAGATGAAATCATAGAATCATAGAATGTGAGGGGTTGGAAGGGACCTCTGGAGATCGAATCCAAGCCCCCTGCCAAGCAGGACCATAGAATCTAGGGCAGGTTACACAGGAACGCATCCAGATGGGTCTTGAAAGTCTCCAGAGGAGACTCCACAACCTCTCTGGGGAGCCCGTTCCAGTGCTCTGGAACCCTCACAGTAAAACAGTTCCTCCTCATGTTGAGGTGGAACTTCCTGTGCTCTCGCTTGCATCCATTGCCCCTTGTCCTATCGCAGGGCACAAGTGAAAAGAGGTTGCCCCTTTCTTCTTGACACCCAGCCCTCATCTATTTAGACACATGACATGGTCCAAGTGGTTCCTTTGGTCACGTTTTCTCTGACCTCACTCAAAGTCTTACAGCTGCTGCATTATCTTCCAAGCTACTGTGGCAAATGCAGGTTGTCTTTTTGATTTTTGAAATAAGTCGTAAGTTGACTGTGGCTTTCCAAGATGTATGAAGGAGTCTTGCTATGGAAGCGCTCATGGAAGTCCGTAGCAATAGGGTGTGTAAAGGTCTTATGTTGCCTTTTGAAATTCTCAGTCTGAGTCTCCAAGAACAGGAATTATCCAGGTAATAACAGGAGAAAGGGGCTTGTTTCTTGAAGGAGTCTGTGTCCTAGTTCCCAAAATAGAATGGGTTTTGTATCCACTGTGGGTTCTGTTCGTGCACTGTAGGTCCATCCTTTTAAGATGCGTAATAAAACAATATAATTAGATTTTACATCTGTAGTAGGAAATCCAGTTTGTATCAGAACGCTCTTTTACAGTGAGAATTTTATGATTCAGTGAATTCAGTGTTTTTTCCCATGCTCAATTAACTGCCTTTAATCTGTTTTGGTGCTTCAGTGTTGGTATAATAAGCAGATCAAACATAGTGTGAATGCTTGAATCAAAGTGAATGCCACTGATTTCAAACCATCATCCCATTGTGTTCCGTTCTGTGATTCATTCTTTGGTATACCTTTATTCCGTAAAAGAAAATTGTCTTGTGCTGTGATGAAACATGAGAAAAGCTTTAAGAGTAAAGCGCTGTCGGATTTTGTGTATTGAAATACCATCTGTTAGCTGTCCGGAGCCGTCCTCCCACGCTCCGCAGTCATTCGTTCCGTTACCGTTGCTTTCTGGTGATGGGATTGTAGCTTCTCAGGGAAGCCCACAAATCTCCGTCATCTAACTAAAAAATGAGTAGATGTAGCGCTTGAGGCGATGGTCTAGCGGCTAGAGAGATGTCAGGATGAAGGTTGGACTTGATGATCCTGGAAGTCCTTTCCAACCATAACGATTCTACGATTCTAACCTTTCCTTCCATCTCTAGGTGTAACTGGAAGGTCTAATCTCTTGTCATTTATGGTGACATGCAAAGGATGAAGATCCTTATACTCTGAGGATTACTGAAGTGGGGACAGTGGTTGGTCGGCCAGTTCTTGGTGCTGTTTAACCTTCTCCATCGCTGTCACATTGTCACTGAGCCTTTGCTCTTCTATTAGAGCCTCTCTGAGTAACGTTGTATGTTATACGCCAGACTCTCAAAGACTCTCATGCTTTAGAAATTCTTTTTGCTCTAAAATTTGTTCTAACTTAAATAATTGGTCATATTTTAATAGTATAAACTCTGTTTTTACTTGCTTTGATTGTTTAGGTTCTTTCATGTGGGAAAGCTTTACAAATAAGCTCTTGCCAGACACTGTGCGTGCAAGTTTGAACTTTTCCTGTTTTCTTCAGAGCTGTTTCCTCCTCGCTGTCATACACATGTGGGAACAAGTGCACGGTTGAGGAAGTTAAGTAATTTGGGCTCTTTCAAACCTTTGATGACTTAAGCTGCAGTTTATATGAACGTTACTTGCTCATGTAAAATATCTGTATGCATTTGGCTCTCACGTAGTTAGGAGTGGATGGAGGGGAAGTGGAGAACAAGACTGTTCTTGCCGTTTGTAGGAGAGATTTTTCAAGATGCACAATACAAAGGTCTTGCCTTGACCCAGCAGAAGGAAAAATCAACGTGTCTTTTCAGCGTGCAACTTTCTGCAGTTCCTCTTCTCCAAAGGAACTTCTAGAGGGAAAAAAAACATGAGAAGATATGAGATCCTGACTTGATATTTCTGGCTTTTTAATAAGCAGGATGCGGACAATAGAAGTTTTCAATAACGTGCAGGACTTCATGCCTTGGTGTCACAACCAGTGGAAGTCCGAAGGGTTACTGGGCAAACATTCATTCACTTGGTCTGCAGATCTGTTCCAACTAAATTGTCATGCAACTTCATACAAGCTAATGGTTTTTTCTTGATGTACTTTGTATTCCCAAAAAACACCCACAACCGCTTACAAAGCTGTTGTCAAATGATCTTTTAGTGTTGATGAACTGCATAGTTGCAGGTAGTTTGGCTGGAGGTGTTCATCTCCTTTAGATTAGACATGTGGAGGTCATCTGGACTTGTGTGATGAGTGAACAATTGTCAGGAACCTCCAGAGAGCAATTCAGTTCATCTTGTCCTGAACCAGGTAATTTAGGTGCTGGGATGAATTGCCATTCTGAATGGATCTGGATTGGGATTTGTCTTAATTTTGAAGTTTGGACACTATCTTGGACAAGATGCTCTGCTTTAGGCAGACAGGCTACATTCAGCAGGCTCAACGAGGATGTTCTTAGCATTACATGGCAGGGAGTTTATACCACCACAAATCTGAGAGACACAAGAGTAAGTAAAATGGAAAACAGAAAATGTCCTCCAAGGAAGACAGAGAACCTGAATTCTGGAATTACAAGTCTGAGGCTGATGAGCAAATGGAACCAAAACCCTTGAATTTGGCTGAGAGTGTGACTTCTGGTTACCGTCTCTAGAAAGATAACTTGCTGCCATGGCAGGGGGGTTGGAACTAGATGATCTTTGAGGTCCCTTCCAACCCACACCATTCTATGAATGCTTCATAGACCATTCCAGCTGTGTGTGACATTGCTTTGACGTGCCAGAGAAAGCTTTCTGGTAAGCACAGCGTTGCAGGGACGCCAAGCTGAAGCCTTACAGCACACAACTTGGACTTCCTTCAGGCTTACTTTCTGCAGCGTGGAATGAGTAATCCCTTTAGATTTATATTTGCATGTTGCTCTCTCCAGGCCTATTTTGTGCTAAATGTTTATCTTAGTTAATTATTAGTCAATAATAACTATATATGTCTTTGCTTAAGCTGCACATCTCCCCCTTCATCAGTTGTTAGATGGAGCAAACCATCAGAAGTTCTTCTCTTTGGTCTGTGAGAAAGGACGGGGAGTGTCCAGGGGTCCTATTTAGACTAGAAAGGAAGTAAAATGTAGTAAAGCGTGGCAATCTAATCAAATAAATCTGAAAAGGGTATGAGCTTTTCTGAAGTCTAAAGAGTCTTTGCCACTTACATATTGCTTTGATCCTGCTTCATGTGACATTTGCAGTGAGGGAAGCTTTTTGTTTCTTCAGTATCAAGCTATCATTAGTGATGTTGGTTCAAGCAATAGGCACTCTAACCTCCCGTCAGGTCTAATTCCCATTTTCACTCAGGAACTCATCCTGAGAGGTTAGAAGCAATAAAAGTATTTGTGAGAGGAGTGAGGAATTCCTTCCCTATGCAGTTTATACATAACTGGTGAAAGAGAAACAGCTCTCTGCTGCACGAGCTCGGCAAGGAGATGGGCTGCCATCCCAGTGCCTTGTACAAACCAGTATAAGCGCTGGAATGGGAGCGGTGGATGTTTTATTGTTTTTGTAGATAATGGAGGGGGAGCATCTGAGCCCCCCCGCTGTATACATCGCATTGTATGTCACTTTGACCCCGAGAATATGAAGCTGTGTCTTGACTGTGAAGGGTTTAGACGTCTTAACCTCAAGCAATCTTGAGCGCTGGTAACTGAGAACAGCTTTCTCGGAGGTGGTTATGTAGCAGCTATTGGCAAATACATCGAATGCTCATTTGCAGTCGCTGTAATTTGAATATGATGTTCAGACTTCTAAGCGGTCTGCTCCTGCATCAAAAGGAAATGATTGCTCCTTTTAGTTGTAAATAAATTCACGTTTCAGTTGAGGACACTTATGGAAGTGGAGAGCAGAAAGTGCAATTTATTATTAGATCTGTCACTTTAAAATATGTTCCCACTTTGATTCTGCTTTGAAGCATTCTTCTTTGAAGCAGCATTAAAGTATTTAAATATGTACGAGTCCTAGCAGGGGGAGATTACAAGTTGCGACACTTTGTAACCTTGTTTTCTTTTTTAATTTTTTGGCTTTTTTTTTTTTTTCCAGGGAATTACTATAAGTGCTTTTTTTTTATTGCTTAGAATAAAAGAGGCCATCCATTTAAAACCATGTAAAGATATTTGCCAAGTGATTGAAGATAAAAAACCCCATTTTGTGTGTATATATGAAGTAAAAATTGTGCAATTAACTACACCCCACTTTGTCATGCAGATCAGGAAGCTTCTGCCTAGCAATTTTTAAACTATTTCTTACAAGGGTTTGTACATACCTTGTTATTCTCAGGTTTGCTCCTAATTGCAAGGTGTGCAGCATGAATTGTGAGCTACAGAAGTGATGTTGGTTTTCATGTTGGTTGGGCTTGATATAAACTATTGTCAGAAAAACCTCTACAGTCAAGTAAAAATTGCTGGGTCTTAGACACCTTCCATTTGCTGGTTTATTCTTATCAGTTAGGAAAACAACCTGATTACATTGATGTCTCATGAAGATAAGAGGAGGAAAAACATCCTTGCCTAATATGCTGTACGGGGTGAAATGCACGTGGAGATTGTGAAACACTTATGAAATCCATGGGCTTGATTCTGTGCGTGCCTCGCATTTCTGTCGTGGTCCTGTGCACGCGTGGTTCTGCATCTTTGTGTCGTTCTGCATCTTTGTGTGGTTCTGATCTTCGCGTGGTTCTCATCTTCACGTGGTTTCTGACTCCTGCAAGGCTTTGAGCAGGGCCAAGGGGAGAGGCTGGGAGCGAGTACAAAACTGAGCAGCACGGAACCAACTCCTTTGAATTGTGTGGCTGCATGGTTGAAGATAAGTAAATGAATTCACCAGCCTTTGCCTGCAGGATTTATCATTCCCAGTGCCTGTGACTGCATTTCCCATACGCTGCTCTGCTGAGAGCTGTTGATTTCCAGCATTGTCTTTCAGTGAGCAGGACATGCTAGCTTCATGTGTTCAACTCTTGAGGGATAAAATGAGACTTTTTTTTCTTTCAAGCACTTCTGTAAAGTGTCTTTAAACACATAATAGTCTAATATTTTATTCCACAAATTAAAGAGGAAAAAATTCTGCTTGTGTTACAATAACCTGGAAGGGAGTAGATAGGCCTAGAAATCAAACCCAGAAGACTCAGAGCATGAGAAATCGTGTGCTTTCAACCCCAGATCTGTATCTGCAGAGCCGCAGCATTGCTGATTCCTCCTCTGGCATGTTTTGGCGAGCAGAGGCTGCGTGATAGGATTCAGTCATTAGCAAAACGGGGTTTGCATCCTGTTCCCAGCTTCTGTGTTCTGTGAGAGTTGTTCACCCCAAAAATAGAGGTGCATCATTACTTTTCAAAGCAAAATTTGGAGTCTTTTTTTCCATATGCCTCAAATTTGCCTTAATATCTCTGAAGCCGTATTTTACTTGTTTATGTTTTACAGAGGCCAAAAAAATGCAGAGCTAATTCCAAAAGCCAAATAATTTTAAATGGCAGTTGAGGAAAAACATTAGCAAGGCAGAATGCTATTTAATAAAAAGGCTTTTGAAAGTAAAAAAAAAAAATCTGATGTCAATTTAGGAATGCATTTTAAAGAGGATAGAGGAAAAGATGCCGTATGTGATAACCTGCTTGGAAAAATCATGCGCTTTATATGTAGGGGGAATCATAGTTAATCTGTTTTCTTCTCCCTGCATTTTATAAAAATTCTTCCAAGTTTTTCAATCAAATCTTTTAGAAAAGACCACAGCAAATAGGAAGAAAAAAGAAAAAGCAATCTTTGGTGGTAAAACAGGTATTATCTTTCAGTGATGTGGGTGTTAGACTACAAACAAGCACCTTACAAATGGAGGCACTATTAAAAGAGGCTACCAAACTATCAGCACATCTGTTGATGTGCAGGGACCATAATAAACTCCAACTGCATCCTCTGATAATCTACACAAAATTAGATGTTCAGAGAATGGGGTGTTGGTACGTCCCAGGTGAAACTACTGTGGTCCCAAGAAGGGACGTGAACTGTTTGCTAGCAAAGAACAAAAGCAAAAATGAAGTGCTTTTCTGAGCTCAAACTGCTGGTAAGAAATAGTTACTATTAAGAGTATTTCCTTAATAGGCAAAACCAACTGAAAAGGAAAGTTTGGCCCTTGGGGTTTGGTGTGTAACGTGGTGTTGTCTGTTTTACAGCAGTGAAGATGCAGTCAATCAGATGGCTGTTACTCCTTTCCCCTTACCTTCCGGCTCCCACTCTTCCATTGAGGTAAGGTCTGTGGATAGTTGTTTGTTGTTTTTTTTTAATTAGGGTTTGCTATATTACATTAATCATAATTAGCAGCTTGTTGTAAATTTGAGCACCTTGTCGAATTAAACCCTGGATCTAATTAAACCCTGGAGACCGTTGGACTTGATGATCATTGAGGTCTTTTCCAACCTTAATGGTTCTAGAAAATGCACTGGGGACGAACTTGACCTAACAGGCGTATTTTCCCCGACCATTTTTCAGTGAAAGGGCTGACACAGGTTATCACTGTACAGGAGGAAGGGAAGTCTCCATGTGAAAACCTTGCCATCTCCTATCCTGCTCCTTTTTCATCTGGTTAGAGTACTCATGGTGAGGATCTTTTCCCTGGAACATGGACATCCTCCTACAGGAGAGAAATCAGCATTTTTCAGGGGAAAGCTCCCACCTTCTAAGTTCCTTTTCCCCTAGAATACCCTCCCATCAGCATCTCTAAAAATGAACTAGGGGTGACCAGCAACTAGCTACAGTAAAAGAGGTCTCTGGGTACATGATTTGCATTAGAGGAGCCCCTTGAAACAATCCCAGCCTAGCTGAGAGCCCTGGACCACCACTTTGTCCTGTGGCCCAGCACTGCACTCTCTCATTCCTCTTCATTTTCTTCCTGGAGGAGCAGACGAGGGCTGTTGAAGCAGTGAGCCCTAGTACACGGTTTTGGAGCATACAGTCTTCCAACGCAAAGCCTTCCTTAATGTGATAATGTTGCCAATGTTTTTCTTCATTCTAGCTGCTCTCTCAGCCCCAGTGTAGACTGATTGCTCTCTCATGCACCAGGAATCCGCGCCACGTCACCACGTTGTTAGCATTTTGACATCTCGATGTGGCATAACTGAATTTTCTAGATAAACTACATGGTTAGCCTCGCTGGTGCTTTTTAATTCTATTTCTATTTGAGCTAATAAAGCAAAAGACGTTTTATAATTCAATTGGGCTTGAGTCTTGCCTTGAGTTGATAAATTCGTGAGCGCTGATCTCCTGGTATTTCAATCAGCATTACTGTGATCCCACAGCACTGCTCCACGCTAGGTCATGCTGGATGAACCTCCTGTTCGCATGCTTTCCAGATTATATTACCACTGGTGGCTGCTTCCATACAGACATAGGGCTGTAGAGCACGAGAGCTGCTTCGTTTGTGTTTGGATCCGAGTCATTTCTGGACGGTGCTTTGGCTTTTCCTTCTCTCCTCCATAAAAGCAGCATGTCCCAGGTGCAGCTGGTGGGTTGCAAATTACTCCATAGTTTACAGAGCCCAAGTTCATTTTCTTTTTGTTGACTCTTTAATACCTGCGTTCGTTCCCAGCTTTGTTTAATTGTGTCTGTGGGATGAACCAGGAAGCTTTGTTTGGACACATTCTGTGCTGTGGTCAAATGCCAGTAATTAGACTTTAGTGGCATGTGGAAACCAAAGGACTCAGCCTCATGTTTGCCTTTAGAGGTAGATGCCTGTGGGTTCAGTTTCGTGCATTAATGGCAAGCTCTTAGTATTTGTGTTGTGTCTGTTTTATAAGTAAATGCAGGTTTTAACTTCTAGCTAGGATCTTTTTATTACATAAAATAAATGTAACCAAAAGATGCTGTCGTTGTGTAGAAATTTTCATTGCTTTCCTTTGTTAGCTGTCTTTAAATAAAGCAAAACCTTTACAGTATATATATATATAAAAAAATAAAGCAGAAATCCATTATATCTGGAAATTATATCTTCAAATACCTTTAAAATACCAAAGAAATATTTAACACTGTGTGTTACATGCACCGTACATGAAACTTGTCAGATCCCATTAAGTAGCCTGGCTGGTGTAACAGAATATCAGGGTGCCATGGTTACCCTGTGCTATTAAGTTACTTTTCTTCATCTTATCTCTTTACCTTCATTAAGGTATTTTAATATGGAAAGCGATAAATGGTAAATATGCCTTGAAACAGGGTCTTGCTTCACTGCAAGGAGCAGCAGGACAGACTAAGACTATGTTGTGGTGTAACACTGTGGGCAAGCCACCAGAATCAAAGTATATTAAATATTAATTACTGTAAAATATCTGTTTTTAAAAGTTTCATTCATCAGAAAGCCACAGAAGGAGATACCTTGTGGAATACTGAGCAGAGTGAACCTTTGAATGTGCAGAACTACTTTACCTGCTCAAGTGGGGTCGAGACATTTGCGTCATTCTCATTGTGCACTTAAATGTAAAATGTCTAATGAAAATTCAGAAATAATTTTTCTTCTAGGACTGAAGAGCTTGAAATTTGATTTGTTGCACATTGTGCAAGAGAGAACAGCTCCAAATTTGCGTCAAAGGCTTAAGTGTATTTAAACTATTTTAAAATGAAATAAATCAAAATAATAGCTCAAAAATCTTTCCAGATTCAGGTTGGTTCAAAAAACGAAAGAGGAATTAACATGTTGAATTTTACATGGAACCAAATTAACGATACTCTAACCTTTAAATTCTAACTTAACATTTTCCCTGAAAAGGTGCCATTTCCTATCTATCTTAACTTTGTCAGTAGGGGTAAGAAATAATTTTTCTTGCAAGCGTATACTTCTTAAATATATGCTAGTTATTTTTTAGATAAAATACCAGAAAATCCTGATCAGACAAGCTTTTCTGCTTAGAATGGTTCTATTTTGTGTTTCAAAGGCCATTTTTGTTGAGAATCCTCTGTAGAAAGAGAAAAAACTTAATGCAGGAGAAAGTTCTGGAGCACATCCTGGTGAAATTACTTATGCCTTTGGGCCATTCCCTTCACTTGTTGGGTCTCCAGTTGTTGTCATTGAACGTTGTTTACGGTAACGTGGAGAAATACCTGAATCCTGAGGCTACATTGGCACTTCATGTCAAGGATTGTGCCCCATTGCTGGCTTAAGCCTGCTGAGCTTGGTGCACATGTGCTCTAACCAGAAGGTCTTTGGCTTTATTGATTCCTCCAGGCTGGAGCACTCAGTTCTGACCTGTTCTGACCTGGTATGAAGGAAACTAGTCTTCCTTTAACATGCTGAGCATGCCTGAGACTCTCCTTCCCAACAGAAGTCTGGAGAAGGCCTCTTACTACAAACACAGCAGTTTTCACAGTTGATAGGGATTAGTCTGGCCGTGAAAGTTGGCCCAGGTCTGTGCCTAAGTGCTAGTGTTGGACAACCTCGAGGTACTTCAGGCCGGCCAAGGGGAGACTGAAGTCTGTCTTTCAAAACTTGTATCACTCGTCTTCTGACATTTGGATGCTTTTATTGTGGATCTTTTTACTTTTTTGTGCTGCTACTTGTTTCGAAAAACAAAACAAAAGGTAAAATTGTCTAATTTTTTTCTTTAGCTATTCTGGGGGATCTTAGTTTTGTTTAAAAACTGTTATCAATCCTTTCTACCAGGATCATGGTGGGACTGAACATGCGAGCGGCGAAGAAGACCCAAGTTTGGAAGTTGTCATGAAGAGCTTGACTGATGAGGAATCCAACAAAACCGTAAGTGACTTAAAACGATATTTAATGATTAGAACTCAGAACATGGAGGCTCATTGGCTTGATTTGTTTTCTCTCCAGCTTTGTGTTGGAGTATTACAGTGCACTTTTGTCAAATAATATCCAGTAGATGTAAAAGCAGAATCAGGCTCTTGGCTTTACATACACAGACTATTTTCATGGACTAAGCAGTCAGTATAATGTCTTAAAATATTGAGATAAGAGGATTATGTAGCATTTTGACCCCCTCTTGAGCTCTTTCTCAGTGAGGGGATTGAGTTTCCATTCTTGCCATCCATCTGTGACAAACTTTGGAAAAAAGCGTGGTCTGTAAATCCTGTTCTTATTTATATTCATAGCTTCATAAATTCTAAGGCCAAAATGTCTATTATCATAATCTAGTCTTGCCTTCTGAATAACATAGCTATAGAGTTACTCTCAGTAATTTCTCCATCAAGCCCATAACTTCTGGTTTAATGTGGTGCTGTCAGTGTGCACTGTAATAAATACTGAATTTCTCATTGATACAGATGGAGTTTTTTGTTGTTCAGTATGTCAGGATTGTGCATTATCAGGAACCTGAAAGTCCTTCAGGGTGCAACTCTAATCTCTTTTTTTGGATGCTATGATAAAAGTTTCAAATCTACTAAACATGCTGAGAAGTGACTAACCTAGAGGTACATGAAATTTGCTGAGGCAGTGGTTTTGTCCAACAGCTTACTCCTTTTTCAAGGAGCACGTTGCACTTTGTGTGTGCTGTCCTCTGCTAAGGAAACCGGCCATTCCTGGATTGTTTTCTCTTCACAGAGTCCCAGCATGTTAGGGGTTGGAAGGGTCCTCTGGAGATCATCTAGTCCAACCCCCTCCCCCCCAGGGCAGGTTCACCTCGGGCAGGTTACACAGGAACCAGAGTCTCCAGAGAAGGAGACTCCACAACCTCTCTGGGCAGCCTGGGCCAGGCTCTGGCACCCTCACAGCAAAGAAGTTTCTCCTCCTGTTCAGAAGGAACCTTCTGGGTTCCACTTTGTGCCCATTGCCCCTCATCCTATCACTGGGCACCACTGAAAAGAATCTGGCCCCATCCTTGACCCCTTCCCTTCAGATATTGATAAACATTGATCAGATCCCCTCTCAGCCTTCTCTTCTCCAGGCTAACCAGCCCCAGGGCTCTCAGCCTTTCTTCAGCACAGAGATGCTCCAGTCCTTTAATCATCCTTGTAGCATCTATTGGACTTTCTCCAGTAGTTCCTTGTCTCTCTGCAGAGCCCAGAACAGGACCCAGTTCCCCAGAAGTGGTATCACCAGGGCAGAATATAGGGGCAGGAGAACCCCCCTCAACCTGCTGGTCACACTCTTCTTACTCTTCTTAGATGTCTTTTTCCTGCTCCATTGTGTCTTTTGCAAAGAGAGTGCTGGATTATTCACATGTGAATTGAATATACGTAATGTTCTATAACTAGTATTCAATTAATGAATCTACAAACTCCAAGAGTTAGGAAGTGTTATGTTCAAGCATCAGATTTAACCACCAATGTAAAATGGATTGGCTTCTGTTCCTAATGGATTACGAAGAAGTTGGATTATTTGTATTTGGTAGCCTTGTACAGAATCCTCCTTTGATGCACTGAAATATAAATCAATCAGAATTTTATTGTATGTATTTGCAGGTGTAATTCACCTGGTTTTATTGCTGTTCTTGCTCAACTTGGCAAGAAACTTTTGAGGGGTTACAAGGTAATATTAAAAATCATTCAGAGATTGAAGTGAATAAAAATACATAGAATGTGTTGTACAAAAATGACCTCTTGGTGTAGGTTACTGTACTGTGCAGCTTTTTGAAAGGTATTAGAGGAAGCATGAATTTAATAGGGCAGGAAAAATAAAATTTGCAGCAATCCAAGACAGATATGGAGGGAAGATGCTGCTGAAACAACAGGAAACCCAGAATATATAGGCTACTTCTTTTCAAACTTGAAGCAAGAAAGAAGGGAACTGTGGAGCCAAAGGGTCAAAGTTTCAGCATTTTAGACAGAAAGGTGAAAATAAAAGAAAACGATAAAGTGTTGGAGGTAAGAGTTGTCCAACACAGGGCAATGGCAGAAAGTTAAGAGAAGACAAAGGCATGGATTTGTTGAGAGCCTCTAGGTGAGGAGAACATCAGTGCAGTATTCAAGTTTTCTTTCCAGCTGTCCATACCAAGTTATCTCATCTTTCCACTTAAATTCTTCATGTAACAGCAACTGGCTGCTAGAATTTACTTTTTATTTTTCTGAATTCAAACTGCTTTATCCAGCAGGTCAATATTATTATCCCCACTGCAGCACAGAGGGGAAGCGACCTGTCCTGGGTCCCTGGTGAGACCAGGAGGCAGTGAGAGTGTTGCTTTTCCGGCCACTGCCTTCATTCAGTGGATATTTGTTTAGAAGTGACTCACTGATTTTTCCATTAGATAGATAAATACTGAAAAGTTCAGGGCTAGGAGGTGGATTTAGAGAAGTATTCAAATGCCTGTATCCAGCTGCTTTTTCCATAATACCTTCAGTTGGGCCGACCCTTGGTTTAGAGACATAAGTGGATGAAAAATAGTGGCGAAAGCAAGTTTCATAATTTCAGAATTTTCTTTCCATCAGGATTTTAAAACTACGTGGCAAATATTTCTAAGTGTATCTTATTTTTGTAAATGCTGATGGTTGTGGTCAGTCCCCTTTGACCACACGGAAATGGGTTTGTAGGCTTGTTGACATTATGACTTTGACACAAGACATTTTGTTACTTTGAGGAAAAGAGATTTCTCCTGCAGTCGTGTAGGGACTGTTGAGGCAAAAGAAAACAATGCCTTGTTTTTCATAGCATGATGGTTGCTACTGCAGCCCAATGCTACTTCACTGTTGTTATTGAATTTCTCAGTCATATGTCAGGAGAAATCAGGAATGTACGAGTCAACATGTAAGATCAGGTTCACTGGGTAAATAAAAAGTATGTGCTTATCAGCAGAGATCTTCCACAAATATGTACAGCTCAAAGCATGGGCAGGATGTCTCACCAAGTGACAGCTGTAATTAAAAAAAAAAAATTTACAAAAATTTGTTGTTGCGGATATATTTGTCAGTCTCTCCCAAGATACTTTTTCTTGTCACTTCATCACTTTAAAAAGTATAAAGTTATGTAATGGATATGATTGGAGAGTTAGATGATAAGAGTGGGGGAAAGAAAACAACTTTCTTTCTGAACTGGAGCCAACGGAAGTGTTAGGCAAAGTCTGTGTGCTTCTTAGCTGAGGTTTGAGGTGGCCTGATAGAAGGTTGTGGTTTTCTGAGGACTGCAGCTATCTTGCTTTCCATAAGGTGTCATTGGAAAATAATTTTTATACGGGGATTTGAGATGTTCTCCACACTTGTAACTTTACAAAGGTGAAACTGGCTTGAGCGGTGGCTGTGTGCTCTAAAGGACCTTGCGTCATTAGTATCCTCACAGAGCATGTACAAAATTCAGCGTCCTGTAGGTGGAATAATTAAACTGATGTTTGGTATGTGAGAAAGGAAATTTGTTCCTTAAAAGATTTGAAGTTGTAACAGTAATCTGTCTTCACCACCAACAGACAACATGTCCTTGAAACACTGACAAAGAGGAGGGGCTTTGTAAAAATGCTTTTGGATGCGTTTGAACAAATCAAATCAGATTAAACCAGTTGGGTCGCAGGCTTGTGACAAATGCTGGCTGTACGATTCAGTGCTTGAAGGGCTGGAAATCTTTTTAATTTGTTCAAGTACCTCTAGAATAGTCTGAGTTAAATGGAGACGATTAGAGAGATTTAAAAGTGATGCTTGTTTCTTACTTGATGTGCAAGATGAAGTTTCAGATCTTAGTCACAGAACGAAAAAGGGAAGTACAGGGTAATTTTTCATTGCTCATTAAAACAATCCCTCATAAAATGACAAAGCAGTCTTCCCATTTCTCCCCTGACACCTCTGATAATACAATGAGATCACCACTTTCTCTTTTTTCTTATTATCCATTTGGATAATAGTTACAGCAAGCTTGGAGGAAAATGCAGGGGAAAGGGGGGAAAAAAAAAATAGCAAGCCTGTTGAGCTTGACATGATTTAACATAATAAAACTCCAGGAAGCAAGACCAGAATTTTCAAGCTTGGTTACCTACAATTTGATTTATGTAATTTTTTTTTTTTAAATGTATAAACTGTCATCGTCATTAGAAATTCTTTTGAGGTGCAGAATATCTCCATTGTCTTTTGAAGTTAGTACTCGGCTTTTCTCAAAACTAGGCTTTTTATCCATTTTTTTTAACATATGGGGTAAGAGAACTAATACTATGCTCAAAGTGGCCTAAGTTTGGCTAAGAGCTAGCAAGGGGAGGACACTGTAACTGTCTGGAAGTGGTTGTGGAAGTAGGAGAGCAAAAATAATTCTTAACATACTGCAAGGATATGGAAAGATATTAGGACACGAGTGGAGCCCATGATTGAAGTGCCATTGTTTGAGGTATTTACAATGAGGCTGGATGATGCATTTTAAGCAGTTACTTTATTTAAGTGCTGGCAACGTGCTCGGTGCTGCTGAGGACTTGGGTGAGAGGGAAGGGGAAGGAGAGAACAGATGACTAGAGCAAGCTGGACTAGTGAGAGGTGTCTCTGCCATGGCAGGCGATTGGAACTAGATGATCTTTGAGGTCCCTTCCAACCCAAACCATTCTCTGATTCTCTGACTTTGAGCCCCTTCCTACTGTAGGCACCAAGGGTTCTGTACAGCTACCTGTGTGCTAGAGGCTTGGCACAACTTCATGGCATGGGAATTGTTGTCCTGGCCACTCCATAGGACACAGTTCCTTCTTTAGACCTTAATATTGCTCAGGAATAACATAGACCATGCATGATCATCTCCTCCCAGAAAATCCCTTCCTTACATTGTATACGTTCAAACCGTTGGGTTTTTAATAATTCCTGATATTCCCTGTATTCATATTACCTTTTCCTCTTTCAAGTTCTGGGCTTCAGCTTATGTTGTGCTACAGTGTGCTTACATGAAGAAATATCACTGTGTTTGCCTAGGAACATTATTTTGAGGTTTGAAGGATATTTTAGTTAAGCTGTAGAGACATTTTCAATACAGCTTGCTTTCTTTTTTTTGTCTTTTCAGGATGTGAAATGTAAAGCTGATAAACCAGTGGTGGCAGATCAGCAGGATTTGGAGGAGCAGCTCCCAGGAAATGTATGTGTGGTTATGTTAACCAGTAAGGGGAGAGGGTTCTTGGGTCTTCAACTGGTTGAAGATTGAGCAATTTATGGAGAGAAGGAGTTGAATGGGAAGACATCAAAACCATTTTCTTGGTGGAAACTGAAAAAAATACTTGTTTCTCTTTATGTATGGGGAAATAGTCATGCAGGTGAATGTCACGGGTGTTCTTTGGGTTTTTTTTAAGTAAGTAAAAAAACCAAAACAAACCCAGATTATTTGGTATGAGAGGCACAACTGAAAAAGGTGAAGTCTTGTCCCTACTTCTTTCATGAGCATTTCTGGAAGCACAGTTATCCAGTCTGAAAATCTTCCTGATTTCCCATTTATTTATGAAGAGAATGTTTTCAATGCATCTACGCTTACTGCTTGTTTCCCTTCTGTTGACTTAGTGGATTTAGTAAGGTACAATAATGAACAGCTAATGACACATAACATGCCTTTCTGTGATTAATAACTGGTCTCTTTTGCTTCACCATTGCTTTTAGGTCCTCACCCAGATCAAACAATCCAAATCCTCAACAAAAGTGCCAGTCAACCTACAGGAGATACCCCTGGTGCCAGCACCTACTTATCTTTCTCCAGAGGCAGAAGTCACCAGCTGTAGTATGAACCTGTTATTTTTTCTACCAATGTAGTGTATATTTAGTACCCTAACACAGGATGGGCTTTTTCTTTTTTTTTCCAGATAACTTCTGCTGAGAGTTTTTTCTTTGAACATTCATAACATTAAGTTATTTTACAATATTTTATAAAGTTTTTGTATTTTTCTCGCTTTTTATAAGTTTTGAGAGCTTGAAGGTATCTTGTTTTCCTTCAGGGGAGACTTTGTCACTCTCGACAACTCCCTGAAAGGAGGTTGGAGCTAGGTGGAGCTGGTCTCTTCTCCCAAGGAACAAGCAATAGGACAAGAGGAAACAGCCTCAAGTTGCACCAGGGGAGGGTTAGGTTGGACTGAGGAACAATTTCTTCCCTGAAGAGGTTGTGAAGGGCTGCCCACAGCAATGGTGGAGTCCCCATCCCTGGAGGGGTTTCCAAGCTGTGGAGATGTGGTGCTGAGGGACATGGTTTAGTGGTGGACTTGGAAGTGCTGGGTTAACGGTTGGACTTGATGATCTTAAAGGTGTCTTCCAACCAAAAGGATTCTATGACTCTATAATTCTTGACTTCTGTAAACAAAGGTATGGTTCCTCTTTTTAATTAAAATAGAAGGGAAGGCAGTCTGGGACATCCTGTCTATTCCACAGTGCTGGAACACGACCTTATCTGTCCTGAATGGAATAACACCTCACCATCGTGATCTGAATTGTATAAGTTATGACTGAATTAGATGTCCTCCCAGACATTCACCATGAACGTTTACTCCCAAAACTCCAGAGTCATTCTGATTTAGAGACTTCAAAAGTCTCTCAATCTAATTTGATGAAGATTGGTAAAGGTGAAGAGCAAAATACAAGAGCTTAATGCGTTGCTCTCATATGATTCTTTTATGGTTTTGATTTTCTCATTGAATAATGTGACTTATTTCTTTACCTTTTTGTGTTCTTAGATGTCCTTCCACCTCCATTGCCTGTGGATCCAGCAACGTGTCCTATAGTTCCAGGGCAGGAGATGACTATAGAGATATCTAAGGGCCGGTCAGGCCTAGGACTCAGCATCGTTGGGGGGAAAGACACTCCACTGGTGAGTTCCCGTTAAACTAGTATTTACTGTCTCTTGTTAAAGAGTAGGAGGCAAAGAGAACATAGAAACTAATAATGCCATTATACCTTAATTGCTCTAATGAATTGTTTGGTACAGGGAAGAGAAACCAGCAACTGCAGTCTCCAATAACAAATTGATAATTTTGCCTTGTATCAGATCAGTTGTTTTCTGTTCCTGTTTAGAGTGAAAGGTTTGTGTCGCAGCAGTGCTTTCTGCCATGCTCAGACCTTACAAATGTGTAACCGATTTTTTAACCATTGTGAATTCAGAGTTTCAAGCAGGTAAGTTACCAGGATGGTTGGACTGAAAATGAATGTCACAGAGGTAGAGCTACTTCAGCAAGGTGAACACCTTCGTCTTGAAATTTAAAAAAAATATATCTCCAGCTAAATTAATGTATCAGTTCAAGTGTAAACCCAGCAATTAGGCCAACCCCTTCTCTGCTCTTGCTCTTTCCACTCCACTTTCACTTTAAGAGATGCTCTGTTACAGTATAACAGAACGTCAGATTGCTTTTCTTAAACATCACATTCAATTCTTTTGGTAAATAAGTCTCCTGCAAAGGGGTCTTTACTGGGTTGTCCTGAATCCCCTGCCGCTGAGACACTTAAGGCAGTAGAACTGCTCTGTTACATGCAGTTATTCCTGAAAATACCGTGGTGGTCCATCATTAAGCAATGAAGAGCCACGAGTGTCAGCAGCTACAGACAGTCGCAGTGTAGTCATCCTTTTCCAGGCCAAGGAAAAAAAATTGAAGGAAATTGAAAAAAAAAGAAAAAGCTTTGTTTTGCAAAATGTAGGCTGTATCTTTTACAGTATTAACGCTGAAATTGGAAAAGGTTCAGCTTTTCATCCCATTTATCTAAGTCTCTGATTATGTCGAGTTTGGATGAATTGCTCTGTCATGGAGATAGATCCAAGTTATGTTGAAGGTGTAAATCAGCCTGTATGGTTTTCCCTCTGTCCAGCCACACGCTGTTTTGTACCCAGTCCCTTTTTGTCACGCTCCTCAGCGTTGAGTAAAGTGACATTCAGCACTAGTTATCTCTCTGCTTTTTCATTTCACTGGAATTCGGAAATAATACATAGCAGTCTGTCAGACGCAATCTGGTACATATCTTTCATGAGATTTTAATATAAATAAATGAAAATTATAAATATCTGCTTTACAGAGCAGATGAGAAAAATTCAAAAGGTTTTATTCTTTAAATTGAGTAAGTGGTTTTGGGTAAGTATTTTGCTTTCATAAGTTTATTCATTAAACTGTCGTAGGAATTTATTTTAAAGGTCTATGCATTTGATTGCAGTAACTGGAATTCTTGAAGGAAGGAAAGTCTGATTTCCCACATCTCTAATCCATGAGGATCAGAGGCCTTAGCAAAATGAGTCCCTGTTTCTTCTCCTACTTCTGAATCTGCTGTTTCATAGGAAATGAGTTGCTTTTGTGAGACCACAGTCTAATCTAATTGCTCACCATGTGCAGAGGCCCTCCCTGGGATTCTCCATAACTTATCCAAAATAATGCATAGAAACCCTCAAAGCAGGTACTCAAGGTTGTATCCTTAGCTGCTGGGATCATCATCACTCTGTCTGCTTTGTACTATTGGTCTCCCTCAAATTATCTTGATGCCTTCCTGTTTTGCCATGAAGTCAGAAAACCTTTTGTTAGAGAGTTGAAATGAAGCTCACATAATGTAATCACAGAATGGTTTGGGTTGGAAGGGACCTTAAAGATCATCTAGTTCCAACCCCCCTGCCAGGGGCAGGGACAACTCTCACTAGAGCAGGTCGCTCAAGGTCCCATCCAACCTGGCCTTGAACACCTCCAGGGATGGAGCATCTACAACCTCCCTGGGCAACCTGTGCCAGTGACTCACCACCCTCACAGTGAAGAACTTTTTCCTAATTTCTACTCTAAATCTCCCCTCTTCCAGTTTGAACCCATTACCCCCTTGTCCTATCACTACAAGCCCTCAATGAGGAGTAAAAGAAAATACTACTCAGGATTGTAGGAAAGTTTCTGTCTTTCAGAGTTTCATGGATTAGAGAGGAAGTATAACAAAATAGGTAACATGGAGCTGAGTGATGTGCCTTGTCTTGCACTCTGTCATTTATTTTTAACTCAGTTATATAGATGGACATCTTTTATATTTAAAAAAAAGGCAAAATAAATTGACTTACAGCTTCACTGCTATGTATGTGTTACACTTCTGTGCCATAGAAGTCCATCAGTTCTGAAGGTCTCATTGTAGGGAGGAAATCATGTATCCGAGCCCCACTATTTTCTGCAGTGTAGAGGAATTAAAATGAAGCTATAATTGGCTTCAGAAGTTTGGGGTTGGTTTTTTTAGCTATTTTTTGAAACAAGACTTGTCAGCTCAAAGTCAGAAAGAAAGGGAGTAGCACCATTTGTAGCCTCTCTCTGCAGGCATGAGGCAGGGATGCTGCCTTTTGTACCTCACTCAGATGATAGAGGTGAGATGTGATGACAGGACCATGGAAATTTGCTCCATCTGGGATGGGAAGAGGCACAGCAGAATAGGGATGGATCAGTGGGAGAAGTGGAGGCTTTTTCTTTTACCTTTTCTGTCCTCTGAGAAAACAAGGCATGAGCACCCATTTCTTCCTCCTATTTTTTTTTACTGGAGTATCTTTATTTCGTGCCTGCACACGTGTGTAAGTGCCTACAGAAAAATGAAGGATGTGAACCCCAGGATCTCAGGAGTTCTTCTGAGATCCCGTATTCCTAGGATCTCAGAAGTCATTTATCAGTACAGGAGAGACAGGGAGGCTGATCCTCAGTAGA
Source organism: Eurystomus gularis (assembly GCA_013400335.1). Taxonomy (NCBI): domain Eukaryota; kingdom Metazoa; phylum Chordata; class Aves; order Coraciiformes; family Coraciidae; genus Eurystomus; species Eurystomus gularis. The sequence goes on along the minus strand of VZZY01022075.1, from coordinate 439,670 downwards.
AGTTGTCAAATCTAAGGTGACTATGGCAAGAGTCTAAGGGCCTCATCTACATGGTATTAGGGTACACTTGGTCTAAAAATGTTCAGCTGGGTGCTGGTCATCAACACTGGTGCACAACTGCAGCTCAGGTGTGATGGCAAAGCCCACTTCAGAATATTTTGGATCTTTCTTGAACACATGATATACAGTCCCAGCTTTTGGAATAATAAATCTGACAGCCCGCTGAAGGGATGTATTGCTTCAAAATGAAATATAGAGTGCGACTTTTAAGCCATAACCTTAGGAATCTCATCAGAAATCACCAAGTAGAGACTTGAAAAATACAGCCTGTGAGCAGGGAGGTTAATTTGTTCAGGAGGTTGGAAAGTGATGTCTTAACCCCTGTGAAACACTTTTGCTGAGAAGACGACCATCCCATCAAACTTGCAAAGCCTTTCAAGCTGCATGTGTTATAAGCAGGGGCGATGACTGAGTGTGTAGGGGAGCAGGAGAGCATCAGCTGGAAAGATGTGCTCGTGCAAAAGGCGCGGGGAAAGGAAGGATTGTCCTTGAGAGCTGTCTACACGTTGTTGATCTTTAGACTCCTATAGCCCTTAAGCAGTCCCATTTCATTTTATTCTAAGGGTTGATTTTATTTTTTTTTTCTTTGCCGTCTTTCATTTCACCTTCTCGTGTACCACTGAGAGAACACAACACATGGCCTCTGCTGTAAAGCAATTAAACTGCAGAGCAGAGCTGGCTGAAGTACAGGACTTTCCATTTGTGAGAAGGGTTGGGGTTTTTTTTTGGTTGTGGTCCAATCAAACTTGTAAAAGTAACCTCAGAGTGGGAATTTAAAAAAAAAAGTGTTTTCAGAAACATCCCAAAACAAAGTTTGAGGCTCTAACTCTGCTCCCCAGGACACCGTCCTGCCCTCTCGTCCCCCCAGTTGCTGAATTGTGTATAAATACTTGTCAGTTCCACCACCGTTAATAGAAGCCATAAACCTGACAGGGGAGTCATTGTCACTCGGCAGCTGCCGGTGCTCCCAGGATGCCTGAACTGCTCCAGCCGCGGGACTCCCGGGATTCATGAATGTGGCCCCTTGCTTGGGCAACGTCTGCGGTGCAGCTCCGAGAGCCGCAGATGCTGCAAACCCCAGCGTTCTGGGCAGGATGCTGGTGCTTGGGCTGCCAGCTCCAAGCCTGGACAAGCCATGGCTCTTAGTTAGACATGGAGTTCAGCTTTCAGACCTGGACATTCATGGCAGCAAGCCAGCGTTGGCATGGCCAGCTGGCCCAAGACTGCGCCGGCTGGGACCATGCGGGTCTGGGATGAATAGCCAGCCCTGTGGGATGCAGGACTGGCAGCACCACATAGTCCAGTTGTTCACCATAAATTTAGGAAATGTTCCTTAGTTATTCTCCTTTTGATTCACTGGCGTAAGTTCTTTCAAGGCAAATAGTTTCAAGTAACAGGCTTTTTCCTCTGAAACTGGTTAACAGAAACTTTCTATGAGGTTTCTTCTTAAATCGTCTGAGATCAAGGAATTGTTTAATAAAAGGTGTCCTGGTACTTCTCCAGATGGTATGTGGGGTTGAATCGTCTGTAGGTTGAATCGTCCTTATCACCCCAGCCTGGGTGAATGCTGCGATGTCTTGTCCAGTTAGCAATGGGACAGGCCGCCCAGGGCAGTGGTGGAGTCCCCATCCCTAAAGGTGTCCAAAAAACATGTAGACGTGGCACTTCAGGACATGGTTTAGTGGTCATGGTAGTGTTGGGCCAATGGGTGAACTTGATGATCTTAGAGATCTTTTCCAACCTTAATGATTCTATAATTTTCTAGAAATCAAGGTTGTCAATTTGCAGGGATTTTCTTCTTGACAGTGCACAGAAAAAGCATCGCTCTGAGATACAAACATTTTCTTAGGAGGTGAGAGCACTGTTTTGCTTCCAGCTGAATAATTTAGCAATGGTTGAGTTGATTACTTGTAGTTATTGACTCTGTATTTGCTGCCTGGGTGATTAAGATGCTCAGACATGCCGGAGGGGATTCAGCGGTGTCGAGGCTGGTGGAGGCTGGAACAGGAACATTCCCTCCAGGCAGGGTTAGAGAACCCTGGGAGGGAGGAGAGCACAGAGGCTCAGCTGGGGCTTGAAATCCCAGTTAAGTACTGAAGAGACACCCACAATATAAAAGCAGAAAAGATTGCAGGGGAGGTAGCGGAGGGACTCTCTGGAGTCGGTCATTATCTGAACTTTACATAGAAAGGAGAAGCCTACTTTATCCTGTGTCTTTAAATCAAAGCATCAACAAAAAACTCACATGCAGAATTTTTATACTGCATTGTCTCCTCTGAATTTGGTAAATAATTATTTTTTACTTTTGCTTTCAGCTGACTTTAATGAAAAGCATTTTTAAGGCAATTAACAAACTTTTAAGGTACTCCATTGTTAAAAAAAAATAATCTGCAAAGCCAGGGAACTGGATCGCTTTAGCAATGCTCCAGAAAGTAACAGAATATGCCCTTGCTTAGGTAACACTGGTTGGTGTGAGAGCTGCTAACACCACAGTCAGAGAGCAAAAAGCTTTTCTAATCCCCTCGGTCAGCCCAGAAGGTTTTCTGGCTTGTGGCAGAGTAGGGAGAACTTCGTGATGGTGGGGATGCAGTTTGACAGAAGAATATTTGGATTCGTTCTGTCAGTCCAGGTGAGTCATACCTTGCATAAACCCCATCTGGTAAGGAAGAGTAAGGGAATAATCAAGAAAACTGTGACTTTAAATTGCAGCTGTTCAAGACCTGATGTTTGCCCCTGGAGCTGTGAAGACTAATTACCCTGCTAGGATCTCCACGCTGCCAAGAGCAGACTGTTATTAATAGCAAAGCCAAGTCTGATATCTCTGTTTTGTGCTGCAGTCAGCAGTGGGGACCTACCTAAACCTGAGGACTGACGTGACTTCTGTGTTACTAAACAAACCGGTTCTCCCTTGGTTGAGCTTTCTTCCCTCCCTCCCACCTCAGTTATAGATTAGATTCAAGTAAAAATAACTTCATTAGTTAAAGACAGCTGAGGTCTGAGAAACTTTGTAGACAGTCATCAAGCGCAGCTAAGACTGGAATATGCTTACCTTGTAGCTACGAATGAAAAGGAAGATATTGACCTCAGGAGGGTTTCAGCAATATATTGGCTGTAGATACTGTAGCTGTTAAGTCTACTGCACGCTGAATGGAACAATGGAATGAAAAATAGTAATAGAAATCCAAAGTTTTTAATCGTGGCTTGGGTATTGTAGAGGAAAAGTTTGTGGTTGGGAGAGAAAAAAGTGCGATCGCTTCTTAACCATCACCCACATTTATAAGAAAGAAGGCAATTGAATGGCAGAGCGGTAAATGCAGTTAGCTAGAAATTGTGAGGAATTGCTTTGACTCTTGGTTGGATAATGTTAAAATGAGGTTGGTGGATTCATCATAATTCCAGAAGGATGTTAGCTCACAACAGCATGAAAAAACCAATGTGCTTTGTACGTGAGTTATCACAAATGGGAATTAGAGTAGTAAGTTTTGCAAATCATGTATTTGATGGAGCCTTGGCAAGGCTTTAGCTGCCTGTACGGCTAGCTTGCGAAGCAGTGCCTTGCTTGAAGAAGCTGGTGTCTTCCAGGAGTGTAAATCAACCATAAAATTTAAGCTAACAATATACAAAAGCAGTAGGACGTCAGAACGGACTTCAGGAATATCTTGCATGCTGGTTGAAGCCACCGACTGTTGGCTTCCTGGGTCATGTGCATCCAGGATCTCACGCATTCTTTATAACCTGTGTTGTGTGCTGTACACTGTAAATTTTCATTATTTTTTCTTTATTTAATAAAATAATGAGAGGGAGAGAGTTAACATTTTAATATGTAGTTCTGTGTTTTATTATTCCCTCTAAAATGAGCATGTATACTTTCTGAAAAACTTTGGTTTGCTTTGGCACGTGATTCCTAGAACCATGGCTCTTTCTATCATTCTGACTTAAGTCATATATTTTTACACTAAACATCTTATTACCTTAGTTTTATTATTTCAGAATCAAAGGAGAGCTTGCAAATGTCTATGACTGCAGACCGAAGGAATGTTAATGAATAGTGCCATTGAATTTTCAGGTTTTAGCTTTTCTGATCTTAGAGAATATAACTGTAAGCAAAAATATTATGCAAGCTGAATAAAATTTAAATAAATAAGGACCAGATGTAACTATAGGGGCCTATAAAATGTAATACAAATATTATCCACTTCCTTAAAATAAATCTGTATATTAGTATGAAAAATTATATTCATATTGATGCTGTGGATTAATCTTTTTTATGAAAGTTGGCAAGTGAACACCATCTCTTGCAAGGGCTTTTAAATAGGAAACAGACCTTTTGTTTTGACCTTGGGTAGAGAAGTTTTTCAGTATCATGCAACGTAAAGCATTTTTAGATTAACACGGTAATATATTTTTACATTATATAGCCTGCTTTATTACAGTAGTGTTTGGCTTAGGATTCAGGGTGCCCCTTAATGGTTTGTGAATAGCAATCACAAAATATTTGAGTGTTAGGAGGAGGTATTTGCAGCACGATGCATTAGATAAACCCCTTTAAGAAGTCAAGTGATTTGCTTGGAGTCGACCTTCAGCTTTTGTTGCTGAACTGTTATCTTTGAGCTTCCATTTAGATCTGCAAATGGAAGACCGTAGATCATAACGTAACTGTTGTAATTTCCTCTGCCTACAAGTAACCAGCAGCTGGATTTATTTTAACTACCGAGGGATCCTTGTATGGGGCTAATTCTTCAGCGAAACACACTGTGCAACTGGTTGATTCCTACTTTATCTGTGAACCAGCCTGTAAAAATGAAATGACAATTTTACTACTCGGGACAAAGTATTATAAAAGTCAAAAAAGGAAATAACTCATGATATTGTACTTGCCCCGGGAAAGAGATAAATCTGTAATCGTGCAGTCAGCAAAACCCCTTGCAGCTTTATTATCTTTAATAAATGCCAATTTAGTATAACATTTGTAGCTATGTAGGAAATTTGTTAGAAATGGGTAATATTAGCTTAGGAAAACACAACCTGTCAACTAAATCAGAAAACATCTTTTCCTGAATGTTGTTTTATTTGCAGCTTACTTTTTTGCTTCCTCAGAAAACTCATCTATGCAGAAAGCTTCATTTCTTACACGAAATACGTAAGAATGATTAGTGGTAGGGTTCGTTCACCTAACTACAGACCAAACTGGGATACAGGCGTGTAAAATTCCTTCCTTCCCAACAGTTTGCCCTTCCTTCTTTCTAGCACTAGGTTCCATCTATGTTCCCAAAAATTTGATGCCTCTGCTTTAACCTGGACTTTCAGCATCATTGTCCATGTGTGCTCAGAGGTGTCTGTTCTGGGACACAGGCACCTTCTCCCCATATAACGCTCCCTTGGTCTGGGGCAATGCTCTGGTGGTAGAGGCATCCTTGTAGCTAGAGGGCAGAGCGATGGGTCTCGTTTCTACTCTCATGATTGTTTTGAGGACTTCTAACAATTACAGCCATAAAACACACATCTTGGAGAACACGGTCTGGGATTTTCCAACAACTCATTTCTAAGTGAATACCTTATCCAGTTGTCATTCTGAGCTGATGATCATTGCAGTCCTCAGTGTGTAGTGGTTCTCCTTACTTCTGCAAAGCACCTTTGATCCTATCAAAATAATGGCTGGGTCTTGTAGACTGAAATAGCAGAGCAAACATAAACTCAAAGCTAATGTTAGCTCAGTTAAAGAAATAGCTTGTTGTGATTGATCTGCAGGAGTTAAGGACTATTCAGTGCTATGCACGAAGCAGCCTCTTGCCAAAATTGAGACCTTTTTCCTTGTCAAATCCAGCCAATACCAAGTATATGGGGATTTCTCTGCTCCAGTTCTTTTGAAATCTCCCCTCTTGCATACTGATCCACCTTTTATCACATGATAGAACTTCATCAAAACGTCCACGGTATTAATGTTTGAGCCTCCTTCGTGTTCTTTCACCCCTCGCCTTCTACTCCCAGCATTTGCAAATAACTTCATAGTCTGAGGGCTGATTTTCAGTGGCAAAGGGCACCTGCCCCGAAAGCTGCTGCTTGTCCTTCTGAAGAACAGCTGCATAGAAGAAAAGAAACACTAGAGAGACTGGCTCAGAAGCTATAAACTTGCAGAAAATGTGTGAGCAGTCCAAGCCTAAAGCCAGACAGCTTGTGAGACTCTCACCACTGTTTATGGTCCTGCAGGCTTTTAAGGTTCACTTGATTTTCCTGAATAGGAAGCTGACTTTACCGCCTTTCTCCCAAAGGCTCCATCAAGACGGTGCTATGTGGTCATTGCCTGGGGTCTCTGCCATACCACTTCTTGACATTTAAGATAGAAAGATTAAGCTGTCACTCTTACCGAATTTAATTCTTAAGGTTAGCATTTCTACTTGTGCTCTCTGCTGATGGGCGAGTGTGATATTCTTCCCCTACTGGGTTTCTGAAGTTGTATAAATCAAGCAGAAAAAATCTCCACACCTTGGGGGGGAAGTAGAGATCTGACTCCCCTAGAGTTCAGGGCTATTCCCCTCCCATGGATAGAAGGCAATGCAACGTCCATCACACTGTGCATGTTTTACAGGCTGTATTTTCCGTAAGTGGATTCTCAGATTGGCTGCTGATTTCTATAAGGTTGTCTTGCCCTCACTGCACAGTAGTCATTTGCTCTGCACCAACGTTGTTCTTCAAGGTGTTGACCAAGAGGTTCCACGAACTCCTTCAAAACCCACCTGGACACCTTCCTGTGTAACCTGCCCTGGGTGAACCTGCTTTGGCAGAGGAGTTGGATAAGATGATGTTCAGAGGTTCCTTCCAACCCCTACCATGCCGGGATTCTGTGATTCTACTTGTCTGCCTTTTCTTCCATGGCCAAAACTTTGTTTTGCCAGAGCTGGTGTGGGAGTTGTCACCCACGTGCCTCCCCTTTGCTCAAGAAGACTGTTCAATCACAGCGGTATTCTGCTGGTAAAGCAAGAGTGAGGGGTGCAGCTGTCCCACAGCTCAAACCTGAACCTTAAAAACCACTGTCTAGCATACTACATGGCAGGTTTGGTGAGCACGACTGCTTGTTAACAGGTTTGGTGCACGTCGTATAGGAGCCACGTGTGCTCTTGCCATGTTTGGGAACTATTCTGGCTTTCAGGTGATTTTTTTTAGCCATGCAGTGTGGATAGTGTCAGTGCAGCTTCATTCCATTGGACTTCAGGCCCTTCAACAGCCTGGAATGTAAGCATAACTGAGCCCAGGATGGCAACCTCAGCAGTAGCAAATTCCATTCCGCTGTGTCTTTCAGTGTTTTCACATGGGATAGTCTAAGCTTACACCTGCGAGCGTGGACTTGTGTAGTGTACAAAACGCTGTTTATATGCCCTGGCTTGTGTCCTGCATCCTTCCGCCCCATGCACGAAATGTTCAACTTTGCATTAATTCCCCATTTGTCTAATGGTCCCAGATATTCTTTGTCAAAATATACAAAGATTAAAGCTCCGGTTTGTTGAATGGATTTGTAAACCTTATGAAGTATGTGCCTTCAGCAGCTGGATATCTTTCTTTAAACAACCATGTTCTTGATAGGAGAGTGTTTTTATTTCCCCCTTCTGCACGGATGGTTTCTGTGACTCTGCCAAGCTATATCATGGAGCACCATAATCTGTATGAAACCAGTAGTGAAGGGAGATTTGGAGGAGTGAAAAATCCATCCAGAGCCACCATGAATTCACAACCCCTAGTTGAACGTTGACCCCACTTTCCCTTCATTCCTCCCTCTTGATTGATTGATTTTGGACTGCATCTGGAGATATCAAGCACACAGCTGGATTTGAAGCTAGTGAGCAGGAGCTGCAGACATTCAGTGACCAAAACTCATCCTTTAAATAAATGCTTTGTATAGTTTTAGTCATTTTATAGATAGATAGATAGATATATCTAGATATATATATCTAGATATATGTTTTGGGTTTTTTTCTGAGGCACTGAGGGGGTTTTTACATCTTAAATCCATAGCAAGTCAATAGAGTCATTACAGATTAGGGCTTGCTTAGATGGGTGGAGTGTGACATTACATCTCATTACTGTGTAAATGTCTTTAAAATGTTGATACAGTTTAAAATGTTCGTAACATTAGTCATTTAGTTTTGGTGATTTGTCATGGATGATCAAAACTAACAAGAGTCTTATCCAGATCCCACTAGATCCAGTGGAAAAAGATTACTTCTGGGTCCAATGTACTTTGAGCTGACCCAGAAGTATCAAAGACGTCTGTTTATCATGGTTTATAAATTAAGGAAGGTAAGGCTCTCCTATTTATGCTTGCGGACTATTTAAAAGATCTTTACAGTACAGCATGGATGCGTTGCTTCATTCTGGTTTTAATCGATTTGATAAGCCTGATTCAACTACACTGCTTTAAGAAAACAAAAACAAACTAGTTAAAAAAACCAGTGCTTTGGCAGGTCAGCGAGATATTTCCTTCTGCAGGGTAGGCACAGACCAAACAGGAATGTACCTTTTCGTGCCATATGTATTTTTAGTTCTAGGTCTGGCTTCTAACAGCTGCAGGAACCGCAGTGTAATATGGAATTGTTGCCTTTTCAAATAGATGCTGCAGATTGTTCAAACTGATAACGTTTGGTGGTTCCTGAATCTGAGCTTTAGGTATGCGCAGTTTTACATTTAATAATGCGGTGCTGGGAAGAGCTGGTCGGTACCAGTTTGTTGACCATTTTTAAAGCAACCGCAGATGGAAAACAAACTCTAAGAAATATGATTGAAAACTCCTTGCGCAGACATTAGGAAATGCCAGATTAAATACAGTCTGAAAGTGTTTGGTGTGACCATGTCGGGCGCATGCATAGCCTGCTCTTACATGGTCCTCCGTTGTGTTCCTCCACTGCCCTGGTGCGTCCTGGTTGAATGACGCTGTCTCAATAAGCTGGTCAATATTTTCTGTTATCTTGTTGGCCACTTCTAAAAGCCTTCCTTTGTAAAGTGTTTAAAAAAACCTAAAAGTGCAGTGTGCTATGGAAGTTCTAAACCACAGACTCAGCTTTTTCCCAAAGTTACCCGTGATCAGCCTCAGGTGAAAAAATATACATCACTGTCACCCTCCTGGCTTTCACCCAGGCAGAAGTCTCTTGTGTTGACTTAGAGTTAGATGATCATTTTTAAAACAAAGGTAACCCCCTCAAAATTTAAACCCAACCAACAGAAAACCCACAACAACCAAAACCCCACAGCTGAGAGAAGATCCAAGGCACGTAGCAGAGGATTTTGGCAGTGCTGCTGAGATGGACGTGCCCGTGTTACTGGGTTCCACTGGTAATAGCTCCTTCAGTTATTTCAAGAAAACCCTGCAATTGCCAGCGGTGTATATAGATCTAATTTTTTATTTAATCAAACTGTTCTTTTGATTTTCTTAATTACCTTAGTACACAGCTCATAGTATTTTGCCTTCATTTATGTAGATTGAAATCTCTTTTTTCTCCCCATCTGGGATGCTTGTATCAGCTGTAATCCATTTGTGATTCAACTCCTCCAGGCTTTTTTCAGTGACTGGTGTATATGTATCAAAGAGGAAGCTCATGACAGTGGTGCTGTGCTCCAGCAACGGCGGAGCGGCTGTAGATGCAAGTCCACATCATTAAATAAGGTGTAGTGGGAATGAAAAAGAATAATGTTCTCAACGTTGTCTTGATCAGAGCGTTAGCTTAAGGGCATCTGAGTTTTCTTTCTGTTCAACGTGCACCATGTGTGCTGGGAAAGGATTGCGAGACAACGCGGGGGGGAGTTAACTTGGTGATGAGAGATGTAGCATCTACGAGTGTTTTCAAAACACGAAGGTACTTTGTTCTACCCCAGCAGCGATTTCCTGCTCCTGCCCCAGGAAGGCGATGCACAGCGGGGCTCGCCCGCTGCTAACCTCAGCGCCTTTTGTTGCGAACGCCGCGGAAGGTCTCCTCTTTGACTCGTACATCAAAACGGTGAAGGAACTTCACACCCGTAGCTTTTTCCAAGGGTATATTTGTCTGAAAATGGGTTATCCCATACCTACGTATCTCACTGAAAATCACCACGTATTTATCCAGAGCCTCTTCTGAGCTGGCAGTGAAGCTGGTTCTGCTCTGGGGCCGGGTGTTTGCTGGTGACATTGGTGAGAGGAGCACATTCTGCCCAGTTTCACTGTCCCATCCTGCTAGCTGTCAGGACCACAGCTGAAGTGCTGTAGCAGGATGTTCACCTATTTGTTTCAAGAAGAAAAAAAAAGAAAAGAAAAACAAAGCAGCAAACCAGAACAATGCAAAAGGAAAGCACCAGCAAGAGAACAGTATGTTCTTTGTAATGCTTTTTCTTTGGGGACATCTATTGCTGGCAATAAGATTAAATCACTGAAACCTTCCCTGAAGCTACATCTGCCACTGCCTACATTTTCCAGCCTCGGTAATAAACTAACATTTGCCATTGTTCGTTTCTTCTGGATTTCATTTCTTACAGATTTAACCAGCGCTATTTACCACAAGGCATTCAGCGCTTGCTTAAAGCCAAGTCCCTAAAAATATTCATAGCTCCAAAGAATCTGGTTTTAAATAATATCATAAAAAGTAGACGATATTAATACAATGGTTCACCCTGAGTTCATGTACCGTTGATGCCAATGTGTGAAAGCGATGATGGAAGACTACGAAGCTCTAGACAAGACTACCTTGAAGTGATGAACAGAATCCTTTTTGCATTTTTAATAGCTCTCTACATCTTGATTACGGTGGTAATTTCCTTATCCCAAAATACTTAACAAAATATATAAATCTATTACAGTCTCTTTTCCTGCAGAGTGGTCGGGTTGGTCATGGCTGCCCGCTTGCGGGGTGTTTGGGAGGGAGGATTCACACCACCTCCTTCTTCCCACAGGATGCCATAGTGATCCATGAAGTTTATGAAGAAGGGGCAGCAGCCCGAGATGGCAGACTTTGGGCCGGTGATCAAATTCTGGAGGTAAATGAGTCTCTCCATGTATGTGCTTTCTTGTATCTTTGCCACGCGTACTCGTATTCGACATGGCGCAGGTTTCTTGTCGTGGAAAGAGAGCTCCTTGAGTAGGATCCATACTTGAAGCTTCTTTTCTGTCACTAAGAACATCCTGACAAATTCCTATTTCCTTACATATTCATATAAACCGAAGGTACAAATTGGGAATATATTAAATTTAATTGAGCAAGGCAGTTCTCGGGTTCCGTAGTTCAGCTGTCATGTCCAATAGCTCGGTATTATTCATCTCTTTAATCTTTCATTCGGAGGCCTGCACTACCACCGCCGCTCCGGTATCTCCGTGCCGCTGGGAGCAAAGCGCTGAGCTGGGCAAACACGGGGGAGATGCGAGGGTGGCCGCAGCATCGCTGCGAGCATCCCCGCCAAAAAAGTCCCAGCGCCTACGCGCGGCGCTGCTGGGGAAGCCACCGGCTCCTTCAGGCCACGGGTCATAAAACCAGGCAACGCACGGAATTATTCCTGCCAATAAACGGGGTGTTTTTCCCCGCAGACGAGCGTGGAAATGGAGGAGGGAAAGGGTTAAGGACGAAGTGTTGGTCTGCAAATGAAAGTTGCGTCAGGCAGGGGTTCAGCGCAGCTGCTTCCAGCCTCTCGCTGTCAGATCAGGACAAATTCCCAGCATGGCCATTAAGGCTTTGGTGTGTAGGGTTAGAAAAATAGCGAGGGGTACTTGGGGAGTTGTCTTTACAGCTCTTGCACTGAAAATATTTTTTTTAGCGTTAAGGCTGAATGTTGTTTTCCTTTTATAAATAACTGTGCATTAACAGAGCACAATAATTAGGGAATAAAAATGGGGAAGGTTAATTAATTCTTTGCTGGCCAAACAGGAAAGTGCTAATGTTTGTGTGCCATAATATTGTTATTATTTCAGCTTTTAAAAGCCGTACTAATGAATCAGAAAGATGACTCTGAATTAGTTTCAGATGAGGATGATAAAGCACATGTAGATGCCTGAGTCGAGAAAAGAATACCAATGCAGTACATAAATAAACGTGTGCAGAATTAGTACAAAAGAATATAATTGCTATAGATTAGTTTTAATTATCTTAATGCAAAATCATGTGTGATTACAACTTTGCATATCTAGAAATACTGGCAAATATTTTCATTGCCTTAAAACTTGCTACGTTATGTAAGTGGATTAACACTTTATTCAGTTACAGTTTGTGCTAATTCCTAAAGAGACTTCAGAAATATTTAAGCACTGATACTATATTTGATATTAAGAAAGAAAAGATTTTTGTCAACGGAATATTGGCAAACACCTTCAAGGGTATCTGTGGATTGGACTTGGCAAAATTAGGAGATTGGGTTTCAAGTTGCAATAGTTTTTTGTAATGCTCGAGCATTCAATCAGAACTTCTTGTTCTATCTGATATTACTAACAGGCTAAAACATTTTCAGGTTGTCGTAAGACAAATGTAATTGAGTGCTCCAGGAGCGGTCTTGTGTGCCATCTATTGGAACAAAGCAAAATAACCATTTAATATGTCCTGCCTGGGCTTTGCCTGTGCCATTTCCTGATCTTTCTGATTCCCTGTGTCTTCTGCTTGGTGGTGTTGTGAAGGCAGGGGAGAAGGAATCTGAACAGTAAGAGGTCTAGGAAGCTCAAAGGAGCATGTCCCATTTTGTCTAGTCATAAGAAAGAAGCATTATGTGAGATTCCAGCATTTAAAAAGAAGGGCAGAACACCCACAAAACCTACAAGCCAAAATGTTTGGATTATCGTGGTTTACTCCAGGCAGTGGCACAAAGCACCAAACTCACACTCAGTAGGAGATCCAAGAGCTCGGCCCTCTGGAAATGGGAGCACTAAATTAGAGTGCTAAGGGGCGTCATTTTGACAAATTTGTCCTGTCACACAAGGGTAGGGTGTGATGAAAAGATCATTTATACATGTCATTTGGAAAGAAAACACTGATTATTTCAGGTGAACGGGATCGATCTGCGGAGTGCCAGCCATGAAGAAGCCATCACTGCGCTGAGACAGACGCCCCAGAAGGTGCAGCTGGTTGTTTATAGAGATGAAGCGCATTACAAAGATGAAGAAAACTTGGAGATTTTCTATGTAGATATACAAAAGAAAATGGGCCGAGGATTGGGGCTCAGCATAGCTGGAAAACGGTAAGAGTATCTCTCTGATCAGATGGCACTTCGAATGAGAAGTGTTTTGCTTTTTGCCGTATGCACAACTGTAGCCATTAAATGGAATATGAAATAAAGGAAAAACTCTGTATGGAACAGGGTTTTGTATCTAAGTATCTTCAAGGATGCCATGGGGCTGTGATCCTGGCTCTTCTATCAGAACACTGACACACTTGGGTAGGAAAGGCTGCTGCTGCCTCAGAGAGTTCCTGGCTCCAAGCGAGTGTGGCCAAGTGGGCATATGCAGAACTGGGATCATCTCACTGTTCTGGTGGCTTCAGCACAGCTGGGTCTCAGGGCTTGGAGGCCCTAGCCATGGTTTTTCTGATTTTGAAACGGGGAGAGAAACAGTCTTATTTCCAAATAGCAGGATATGCCTTTGAAAATGGATTTGTGCGTTAGATCTAGCTCCTACTCAGGTTCATAGGGACCAATGTCAGTGGGAGATAAGAGGCTGAGTTAGACCCAAGTCCTGAGCGATATCAAAGTGACCGCACAACACGACAGACAGCAGTTCTGTGAGTACAGAGCAGTCTGAGATACGGTGGTAGGTAACCGCCACTTAATAAAACGTGACTTTTACTGATGTATTTCTAAACCATTGCTATTAGATCATTTGAGCCAGGGCACTGATAGATTCAGTCTTCCATTGCTGGAAGAGATTTATGGCATGACACTGGCGAGCACCCATTCGGTCTTGGTGCATAAGAGTCATATGGTTGCTCTTCACTATTGCCAAAATAAATTTATTTTCTCAATTACAAATCGTCATGTCGTTATCCTGACTTGGGTATGGTCAGTAAAGTTTCCGCAGCAGTTTTTTACAAGAGTGGCGATGTTTAACCCAGGTGTTGTGAGCAGATTGCGGGCTGGGTAATTAATTTAGCTTATGTAAATTATCCTACAGATGGTAATCGCAGTCTCCAGCCCTCCCGCCTTTGCTTCTGTGCAAAACTTCCTGTACTATTGCTAAGTGCTTTCCTTCTGGGGATTTCCACCTCGGAGGTAGCCTGGCTTCTAAAGTCGATTAAATGGTACCCAGGTATAATTTGGGTTCTGAAATGTTACATCCTTCACGGTGAAGGGTACCAAACGGCACATCTTGGCATTGTGGCTGGCACCGGCTCACACCACAGCGAGCCCCGAGAGCTGGGGCCAGCACAGAGGGGTCTGCAGCCTTGGCGAGGGGACAACCATGCAAAGAGGCTGGAGCTGAGAAATAAATCCCTTCCCCTCGTCCTGCTGCTCTCGCAAGCCTCGCTGCCTGCCCGCTGCAGGCAGACGGCCGCAGAGCGGGACTTTCTGCCGCATAACTCATGTGCAAGCTATAAAAAGTCTTTTCTGCAGACTTCTCCCTGCTCTTCTGTTGGGGGCCTCCAGGCTTCTAGAAAAGCAACTGAGCTGAACCTTCAGGAGGAATGCAGAAAAAAACCTCTGAGGCTGCATAATTCATATTGGGCACATCAGGAGATAGTTTAACTCCATCTTAGATAGGTCCTTGGCTTTTTATTCATAAAAGTGGTATTTTTCATGAATCTTTATGGATTGTGCGGTCAGAACTAACGGTTCAAGGGGAAAAGCAGCATTAAATATAGCAAAACATGCCTTGGTTTTAAAACTCTTCGATTTTTTTACACTCCAGTGTTCAAATGGAGGGTAAAACTAGTTCTTCCTCTGCTCACAGGTTTCTTGTAATGTCTCTTAAATGCAAGTAATCTAAATTGGTCTCCCAAAGAATATTGGATTGTGTAATTAGCCATATGCTTCTTGCATTGTTAGAAATGGAAGTGGAGTGTTTATCTCTGACATTGTTAAAGGAGGAGCCGCAGATCTAGATGGAAGATTAATTCAAGGAGATCAGATTTTGTCTGTAAATGGAGAGGATATGAGAAATGCCTCACAAGAGACTGTTGCCACTATACTTAAGGTGAGTACATAATACATTTTAAGATATTGAATTGCAGTTACTGACACTATTGAAGGTAATTATCCTGAAGTGCTATTTACATTTACGCAGGGCAGCTCAAACTGATTACCGAGACAAGAATTTCATCTGAAATAACTTTGGGAGATTCATTTAAAATCACTTCCCCATGTGTATTTAGAAGTGGGATGATAACGAAGTGAGAAAACAAAGGCACATGCAGTATTGCAGCATTTACTTGAAAATGCAACTGTGTATTTCTTACATTAGAAAAATATTTGGAAAGCTGCGAGGCATGTAAATCAGAACTGAAATAAAGTGCCTTCAGCTTTGCTGCACTAACCTGCAGCTATAAAATGCCAGCTTAAATCTGTTTCTGCACAGCTTTCTATCTTCCAGGAGTGATTTTACACTCTGGAGTTGTGCAGTCTGGGAGAATTAGCTTTTTTCCATTATAAAAAGCATGTCGGAGGAGAGGGCAGGGGATGGCTTGGCTGCAAGTGCCCGATGTTAGCTCCTCGCCCCACAGCCCAGACCAAGGATGAAAGGACGGGTGGGAGTGATGCTGCAGATCTCCCCATTTCGATTCAAAACTACATCTGGAGACAAGGGCTTTTTCCCTGCCATCCCCACTAGTGTTTCTGTATGTGATTCCTTTAATTCTTGAAGGGAAAGGGAAATTGTTTCCTTGCTCCTTCCATTTGGGGTTGGTACCTTTCCAAAAGTTGACCTCTGTAAGAACTGGAAATTGGTGATACAAGGGTATGTTGTTAAGTTGAATCCACATGTGTTAAATTCACTCTTTTCTGCTGCATTTTTCCTTCGCAGCGTTTTTCATGAGTATTGTTTGTGGCAAACGTCTGTTAAAGAGTTGGGGGCTTTTTGTTTATTTTTGCTAAGTAATTGGCCATCTACACTTTGCCAGTAAGAAGGTTCATACTGACTTCAGCAACCAGGATAAACCTTCAGGATAAACCTAAATCCAGGGGTGGGCACTTGTTGTATGGCCTAAATACAAATGTTAAAGTTTTAAGCATTCCTTGTGGTCTTCTTCACGGAGTTGTGGTGCTGAATATAAACACAATTCTCCCCAGGAGAGTGTGGAATATTCTGTGTCTACTTAAACATTGTACGCTGTGGTTTTTTTCCAAGTGTGCCCAAGGCCTTGTGCATCTTGAACTTGGAAGGCTGCGAGCTGGATCGTGGCTGTCGTCACGGAAGACATCCCAAAACAGTCAGGTTAGTGACAAATTTGTGTGTATAAAGTGAAGCTGTGAAGGGCAGGGCATGGGGACAGTGCACAGGCATGTGCGTGGGGCTCAGTCCTTCCATAGATGCTTGCTGCTGAGGATGTGGAACAAAATATTTTATCACAATAATCTTCTGTACTGAACCACAAGGTAAGTGTCATGCTGAAATGCTGATTAAGTAGATTAATATATCTTTTTGTTTAAGGACTGTCTTCCTGAGACACACCAAAAATAAGCACTCTCTTCCACAAATGGTGATGCCCAGAAATTTTTTTTTTTTTTTTAGACCTGCAAAAAAAAAAAAAAATGCTCAATGTATTTTCTGCAGCTGTTTTGTCAATCAAAATGAGTTAATGAAACTGAACTGTATCTTTGCCTATCTTTCAGCAGAACCACATGAGAGCTGCTTTCCTCTCAAAGAAAACACAGAGCAATTTCCTGCTTCACTTGCTTTTTACCTGAAGCGAGGACAACAATTCATTTTGCAATCAGTGCAGGGCTTTTCCCCTCTCCCCACGCCCCCCAGTCAGCTCAGACACCGGTACCGTTAGTGTTACAGTCCCGAGTGTTGCAAGGGAGAAAAACAAGGCAAGATGACTTAGAAAACTTTTTTTTATGCATTTTCCTTCCAAAGACCGACCGCCTTGCTGGTATATTTAAGTTGCCGGTGTCCCTGCGAGAGACAAGCTGTGGTTTGCAGCAGTGCTATTGCTCTGGGGTGTTTTGTCCCCTCTCTGTCCAGGGGACATTTCTTGCACAGCCCCCTCTCACACCGATGTACGAGCAGGCAGGAGAGGCTACGTGCCACTGGGATCCAGCCCAGCCACCACAACTGCTAAAAGAAAGGCTTGGTTTGGGAAATGGAGAGGAGGAGCCGTAGGAGGCTTAGGGGGGATGTAAGTTAAAGCAGGAATGCTTTTAAGGAGGTCGGTAAGAGGAGAGGCTTGTCCTTGATGTCATGCATGAACAACCTGAAAAGGATGCCAAAATCGTACTGATGTGGTGTGATTTCTTGACTATGGAAAGGCCAGCAGCGATCCAGCCTGCTGTCCGGGTGGGTGAGGTGTGAGGAAGGGCTAAAGAGCCCGCAGCCATGTGGGAACAGCTGGGCTAAGCCCAGCTTTACAAATAATGACCAAATATCATTGGAGAAATATCTGCACCCCAAGGAGAAAAGCAACAACAGAGGAAAACATTACTGCTTGCACTAAGTAAAGACAGCAGTCCTGAGTATTACTTTATTTGGGGTTGTTGTATCAACAGCTAGCCTAAGCAAGAGCAATGGCATCAAAAAGTGACCGTTAAAAATTTTCCACCCAGATTTACTATGTAAAACTCATGGCTGAAAGAGAAGCCAAATGCCATGGCATCTATGATGCTAGGTGGAAAATTAGATCAAACAACGTCATCCTCCTTTCTTTGTGGCATAAGAGGCTTTTGCAGAAACCTGGAAATTTCTGTATTTAATACAAGAAATCTTAATTGCTGTTCTTAATGCAGAGTCGTTTGAGAGCCTTCATCTCACTGCTCCTAAGTGACTTGGTGATTTTTGAAACCTGAATAAAATGTTTCTCAGCAAAATGGCTCCAAGAGTGATAAAAACATTGGCAGATAATGCAGCAAATCAGCTTGAATGATTCGCACAAGTGCAAGTGATGTTTTAGAATCTGCTGGCCAAGAGGATCTAGAACTTTTGTCCTCACTTGGCTTTTTTCTTGGGCCGTTGCGTACCTCTAGGGGTAGATGTAGAAGTCTCGTGGTGCAGGACAGCGGTTTCCTTCACGCGCATTGCAAATTACGTTAAGTGACCCATGAATTGGCAACTCGAGGTGGAAATCGTGCTCTGCCTGTCGTTCGTCACTGACAGCTGCACCCTGGTCAGTTCAGATAAATGCTGCCAGCACTTTTGATTCACCGCCTAATGCACTTAGAGAGAGAAAGCTCTGCTGTGGACAGGGAAGTATAGACCAGATCTTTTTGTACACGGCAGCTTAGCTGAAAAGGTCTGGCCCTCGATGAAACCTGTTGTTCAGACGCACTTCCTAAATTGATAATGATGTTTCCCGAGGGGTAGAGTCTGAAGATAAAGCCAGATACAGAGATAGGGAAAAGGAGGACTGGAGATGGATGGCCAAGAATTGGTAACACACACGAGCATCTGTATTTTGAGACTCTCCCTTTTGTCAGCCGACATGGTATTCTGGAAAGAAAAGTAGGTTTTGGTCAAATGAAAGGAGCAGGGTTAGTTACAGGACCTCGTAACCAGATGATATATTCAGCTAAAATAACAAAGCCTGTAGGTTACTGCTGTGTAACAAGATGGGTGTAAGTGTTACCCCACCTTGTGTGAGAGGAGATGTTACGTGTCCTCCTGGGTGCCTCATGCATGCTTATCGTAGAGCAAGGTTACTGCGGGATGCAACATGGGGAAGATGTCTGCAAGCTTTAGCAGTAGCCATCATCTCCACTTCTCCTCGGATTTGGAGACACACTGGGAATAAGTGTGGGAGGAGATTAATCCTACTTCCTTATGACCTCTAGAGCACACCTGGACAGCATCTACATAAGGGAGTGAAGTGTCTGAAGGGGGCCTACAAGAAAGCTGGGAAGGGACTTTTTACAAGGGCTTGTAGTGACAGGATGAAGGGTAATGGATTCAAACTGGAGGAGGGGAGATTTAGATTATATGTAAGGAAGAAATTCTTCACTCTGAGGGTGGTGAGACACTGGAACAGGTTGCCCAGGGATGCTGTGGATGCCCCAACATCGGATGGGTTCAAGACCAGGTTGGATGGGGCTTTGAGCAACCAGATCTAGTGGGAGGTGTCCCTGCTCATGGCAGGGGGGTTGGAACTAGATGATCTTTGGGGTCTCTTCTGACCCAAAGCTTTCTGTGATTCTAAGTGCAGTTGTGTAGTACTGTGAGCAGTGCTACGGGTGTGCCTACAGCTCAGGGACAGCGTTTGGTAGATTCTCCCTTTGGAAATGAAGTTGGAGGGCTTTGCACTTGCGTGGCCAATGTGGTATTTCCAGCCTGGTTGGCACACAGCACAGCTGCGCCCGTATGTTGCAGGAACTGGTTTAAAGTTAATGTTTGGGTTTGACTCACGGGTTTTGATTTATTTTTACCTTCAGGCAAGCCAACAGAGTGTCCATAGCCACTTCCACCCTGCGCTTGCTCCGGTCCTCTCTACCTTACAGAATTTTGTCAGCACAAAAAGATCTTCAGCAGATGTGTCTCAGAGAAACTCAGGTACAATCCGGGCAGCTGTCAGAAGAGCTGCGTGTTATTTGCTTTATGTTTGGGCTGGTTTAAAAGCAAAACAGAATACTCAAATCTGGTTTTCCTACTCAGCCTCCCAGAAGACGTACTGCTGATGTTTTAAGACCCGCACACTTTCCAGCAGATGACATTATTTTAATGTCTACCAGTAGAGTAATGGCTGCTCTATTTGAAGTGCAGAATTCCTGCACCCCGCTATTCCCCGGTGCCCTTGTCGGAGGCTTAGCACAGGCAAAGTTCTCGCTTTAGAAACAGTTTTCTCAGGGAATAAAGCTGCCACCACTTCATTTATATGTTTCTTGCTCTCGAGCATATAAAGGGGTGTTTTGTAATGAGAAAGTCACAATGCCCAGTTTGCAATTTGCAGGTTTGGCAAGTGCTAAATCTGCGACCTGCGGTAGCTCCTGGAGAGCCTGCACGTTCAGATGACGGGAACCTTCGCTCATCATCATCAGATGTTTCTTCTGCCAGTTTGCATGTGCTGGAGGAGTCGTGGGGCTTTTTGGGCAGCCTTCCATGTGCCATTTTGAAGGGTCCAGCAGCACTGAGAGTGCACATCTGCACCCTCTGATTCCATGTCCCCAGGGCTGGGCTTCTGCTGCTGTCAACCTCACAGCGCCCCGGCTGCTCCTGGGTACTTGGAGCAGGTGTCTGCACAAGCACACGTGCGTGTGGGTGAGAAGCACTGATACCTGCCGATATATTAAGAATTGTTAACTTTTGAAAGGCACTAATTCTGCCTGCCTTCTAAAATGTTCTTAAAATAGTTTTAATTAAGCTGAGAGAATTAGGGGTTGGTCTAGCAGAGCCCAGGACTTACACCATCAGCTCATTGTGCTGGTTAGTCCCAATTCAAATGGTTCCTTTGAAGCATTCCTTTCTTTTTCTTTTATTTTTAATATTTTGAGTACTTTTAAATGTCCTATGGCTAGATATATGCCAGCCAGACTTCCTGCCTGTCTATTATTTACTAACACACCACAAATTAGAAGAGGAAATCAATGGAACCTCAGCAGCCGTGTGCCCTACCCTTTGTGGTAGGGACACTGATTTATGAATAATAAGCCAGTCTTGGAGGGAGACACACAGGAGGGCTTTTCTCCAGGGCAGCAGAATGCTGCTATTCAATAGCTCGTGGGCAAGCAGCATCTGCTCTACAATGAGCATCACGGTGGCATCCGTCAGCCGGAGCGATTGCGTCCGTATTCATCTCTGGGTGAAACAGAAATCCCGTCCTCCTCACGTGAGCAGCGCTGCCTGCTTTGGCACAGGAAGGTGATAACTCCGACTAGGCAGCAAGGGACCATTGTCACCTGACAGTGTTATCTCTTAATTATATTATCTCTTAATTACAGAAGCTAATTGTTTGTTTCTTTATTAGTAGGAGCAGATACGGGCCCAAGGACTGTGGAGATAACAAGGGTCAGTGAGTTATTTTCTGTTGATTCAAAAAGGCGACTCCTTTAACTGAAGTTGTTCATTTTTGGAGTAGAATTGCAT
Organism: Eurystomus gularis; assembly: GCA_013400335.1. Lineage (NCBI taxonomy): Eukaryota > Metazoa > Chordata > Aves > Coraciiformes > Coraciidae > Eurystomus > Eurystomus gularis. The sequence goes on along the minus strand of VZZY01022075.1, from coordinate 418,462 downwards.
GGTTTATGTTTGCGGTGGGTTGTTGGATGTCTGCCTGTCCTGCACGTGTGAGGACGCGGTTCTGTCAAACCCATCTATTTTCTCCCTGTTCCATAAATCAGATGAGTCAATTATTGCTGTGCCCTGAACGCTGACCTCTACAAGTTGCTCCAATTGCAGATGTTGTTTTGTTCTGTTTTAGGGGCCAAATGATGCGCTTGGTATCAGTATAGCAGGAGGGAAGGGAAGTCCGTTAGGCGATATTCCCATCTTCATCGCTATGATTCAAGCCAGCGGTGTGGCTGCACGTACCCAAAGACTCAGAGTGAGTAGAGAGGTCCTCTCAGTATTGCTATTTCACCTGCTATGTGTCTGACACCCTCAAGAACTTCAGTTTATGCCATCACTTTGATAATGTCTTGTGAACGACTCTGCCTCTATAAAAAGAGGCATAAAAGTAAACACAAAACAAAACCCACTCAAAAAACCAAACCTGCCCTTCTCTTCCGTTCTAAATTATACTGTATCTTGGGATAATGCCAATTGTTGTCCATGCAGGAAAAGTGACGTTAAGAGAAAGAACATAAATACATTTGCAGCGGTCTTTGAATGTATATGTTCATCCAGACCCAGGGAGGGCAGCAGCAGGCTCTCTGGAAACCACAGGGAACTGGGGGACTGCAGGCTGGGCATGATTTTGAGCTCAAACCAGGTGGAAACCACCTCGGAAGCTAATCTTAAGGCCCCCGTAAAGAAATGTCGGGTAGTGGTAGGACTAGGGGGAACGGATCAAAAGTAGAGGTGGGTAGATTCAGATTAGATGTTAGGAAGAAGTTCTTCACCATGAGGGTGGTGAGACACTGGAACAGGTTGCCCAGAGAGGTGGTGGAAGCCCCATCCTTGGAAGATTTTAATGCCAGGCTGGATGGGGCTCTGAGCAACCTGGTCTAGTGGGAGGTGTCCCTGCCCATGGCAGGGAGTTGGAACTAGATGATCTTTAAGGTCCCCTCCAACCCAAACCATTCTATGATTCTAAATGCCAAAATAAGGCGCTTATATCAGGCCCACAGGATAAGTGGCTTTGCAGGAATTACTGGGGTAAACACTTTAAGTTTTGGAGAGAGTTTCAAGGAATCTTCGGTATTGAAAAAAACTTATTGTGCAGATACATAGGATTGCTTTGGCCCATAAGATTCCTTGGTATCTTCTGCTCTATTCATGCCATGTTTCTAATAGAATTATACAGCAGGACTAAGTGCCGGGGCAAGATCATTTTTATATTTAAGAAGAAATCATCTAGGTAATTTGATTAATATCAGAAGTGTCTGCTTTCCTGTACTGCATTCGGCGTGTGCATACATAGTCTGTAAGGATAGGAACTTGTCTCAGATACGGACGCGGATGAATCCTGTCTGGATGGGAGGACAGCCGGGAAAATCTCACTCTCTCTGCTTGCAAACAGAAATAGGAAAATACAACCCATCTTTGTTTCTCTGATCGCATTGTTATTTTTTAAAAAACCCATATTGTACTTGCTCTGAAGAATGGTAGATGATCACTAGCAATGCAGAATTCTTACAAAAGGGATCCTGCAAAAGAGAAGCATGACTGCGCGGTGCCAAGTTCACGAGGAATTTTAAGCATTCTTAATTTTAATTTTCCCTAATGCTAGTAATTTTCCATTACTGTTGTACTTTCAGGTTGGAGATCGGATTGTCAGTATTAATGGGCAACCTTTGGATGGGCTGTCTCATGCAGATGCGGTTAATCTACTAAAGAATGCTTATGGGAGCATTATCCTGCAGGTATGGTGATAAATTGAACATGCAGCTGCATGAGGGTAGATAAATGGCATTCAGGGAAAAAAAAAACCCAACCCTAAGCATCACTGGCACAAGGCATCACAGAACTGCAGGGTGCTTGCTGATGGGAATTACACAGAATGAAAGCAAGAAATAATTTTCATTCAAAAATTCTTTATTGCCATTCATACAGGCTGTGAGCATGATTATATAAAAGCGTGACAAAGAGAACAAAATAACTTGTTGCTACACATGATAAATCAACAAGCTTCCAAGTTGTGTTGCTTTTTTTTTTTTTTTTAATTTGAACTTAACTAGGAACAAGAAATTACGTGTGTGCACGTAACTGGACTGTGACCAAACTGCCCACAGTGCTCGTTTCCTTGTTCTTGAAAGGGGGAGAAGAAAGAAATGCCAGCAGCAGTTAGTAAAAATGATAGCATCGTCATTAAGGCAGTGCTGCCTAGAATTGATTATGCTACAGGTAATGAATAGTAACACTAGACAGAGAAAACAGTGTTATCACTGCCCAGTTTATATGCTAGCTGAAAGGAAGACCTGTGCTGCCACTTTGGCTCTAATTGCTGCTCACCAGTATATTCATCTTTAGTTTATTTTCATGTTTACACAAAGAAATGGGAAAAATACTGGCCAGCAAGAATTCAGAGTACTGCTCATTTGCAGAATTATTGTAACAATTGGAAAACAAGCTTAAGACGTGCCACTAAAATCGACTCTAAGTTTCTTTATCGTCACAGCATATTGGATTGGAACACATATTGAGAGCATTTTTGCAAGCTTCTTGCTTGCATTATGACACAAATGTGACTACAAAAAATGGAGGGGAAAAAAAAAAACCAAACAAAAAAGGAAAGGAAATGAAATAATAAACTTAGTTTTAGGCTTGCTTATTCTTTGTCCGTAAACTGCTGACCTGGTAAGTGATGAGGCAGTTCCAGAGCAGATGGTGTATTTGTGTCGTTCCCTTGAAGTCAAAGGAAATACACAGATCTACACCAGCTGAGGATTTTCTGTTAAATCATTGTTACCATATTGTTACTAACATCGAGTAATTTCACTTTTCATGTCAACAGTATTCCCTGAATAGCAAATGAAAGCTTGCTGCAGAACCCAAAACTGCTAATTCTGAAAGCTGTAATACAGCATATTCCACCCCATCATGTATTTAAAAATATTCCTGAAGAAGCACGCTGCCAGTCGGTCGCTCGCACTAAGAGGTCCTTCTAGAAATGTCTTTGCGTGTGTCAGTTGACGGGTTTTCTTCTGCGTTTTTGCTGCCTAGCTTAGAATGGGCTTAGAATGGGCTTAGAATGGGCTTAATGCTTGTTGCAGAAGATACAGGTTTATTCTGATAGAATTAGAGGCTATTTTCCTCTAATAAAAATCTGGTGGGTGAAGGTGGGATGTTACATTTTATTGTGGTGTCGAAGTGTCGTGATAGGGTTACCTTACGTGCTCACCGCAGGTACTTCCCCATCACCGGCTTGCTGTATTTTTTTTATTATTATTAAAACAATCTAAATGGCTAATCCTATCGCTGCGATAATCATGACTGATGTGTCATTAAGTAATTCTATTTATTATCAGGTTAGACCACTTCATGGCAAACTGCTTTGAAAGGTCAGATAATTGCGTTCAGTGGTGTGGAAAGGCTTATTATCAGTACGTCCTGGGAAGGATGGTAAAGGAGTTTGCAAATGCTGTTTGCAAATGGGAGATTAGGGTCTCGGGGGAACAATCATCCCTTTCGGCTGTTTTGATGCTTTGGTTTAATTTAATTTCTTTTCTGCAGGTGTAGTAATGAGATAAGGGGAAGCTTTTTTACAAGGTTGTTGAACTCTGATGCGTTCTTACTGCCAGCTGAAGATTTTTGAATATAGATTTATTTTGCCCTCGTTTTATTTAACAACAAAATGCCACAAATACTGGCTGGCACTCTTTCTGCTACTGCAACGGGAAGGAAAACTTAACGGTGCCTTTGCTGGCTGAGCCAGGTGCAGCTATCTTGTCTGCCGGACCCCTTCATTTAGAGCACCCGAGAACCTGAGTCCTGGGATGCAAAATTTGCATGAGAACTAATCTTCCTTCCTAGCAAATGTGACCACCCTCTTGGCTCCGAGTGATTAGAAAAAGGGAAATACTGTTGTGGAAGAATTGTGAGCGTTCATTTAAAACAGGGGATTTATATAATGGATTTTTTTTTCTTTCGAAAAGGTACCTTTCCCTTAAGCCGTATTCACAGCAAGGAGTGGAAAAAGTACCTGTTAATTTTGATAAAATAAGGCCATAAATAGCTAGAGCAAATATTGAAAATATCCTTACTGGGTATTTCTCGCTGGCTCTGAGCTGAACTTCTTCGCTGTACGGTAAACATCAAGGAAAGAAGAATATCTCATCACAAGGAGATGGAGTTAAGGGATAACCGTGGCATGTAGATGTTGGGAAACTGATGTCCTTTCAGCCGTGAATACTTAAAATCTGTAACACTTCATTGTGCTTTCCTCGATTTTTTTTCCAGAAAAAGTGAAGAATAGAAAACTAGCATGCAATGGGAGGTTAAACAAAAAAAAGGCTAGAGTGGGCATCGACACTTTGTATTCAATAAATCCCACATGCTTTTATCCTTCCAAGGCTAAACCCCTGTGAACAGCAAACCCTCAGCTTCAGTGTTCAAGTAACTGTCTTCTCAATCCGGCCATAGCTGGCTTTGTACTTACCTTACACAAGAGCAATATGGTTCCTTTAAAAAACCTGAGCAGCTTTGCTGCCCCACAACCTGTCAAAATGTTGTTACCTCTAGTAATTACTGCGTGGTGGTAATTTGTGATGGCTTCAGAATAATGCAGGAGCCAGAACTGGAAAGTCTTAAGAATTTAGTTTGGTGGATTCATGGTGGAAATTGTAGAAAAGTTGAAACCAAGGATTAAAGTCTTTCCTACTCAACAAACCAACGTATCTGAGGTATTTCAGGAATTTTGCTCAGTAGTCCCTTGGATCTCTGTATTTTCTTAAAGGCTGAGGTGCTCTGAGACCTCTCCTTTGAAGCTCCATCCTGGACACCCTGTGTTGACTCTGAGATGTACGTGTTTCCTTGACCAAATAATCTCTTTCGCTGGATTATCCAGAAACACTGTTCCCCTCTGATCAGCGTCTGAGCAGTAGTCATGTAGAGGCAAGAGAAAGCTTCAGAGAAAAGCGTGCATTTAGCCCCCAGAAAGGTGGTTACTCTTAACTCTGTTATTTGAAGGTATTGAATTAGCAGGACACTTAGGAGAGTAGGACTCGTACTTGAAATTTGCTTGAAAAAACCCATCAACAATTGATTTTCCTGATGTATTGGCTATTTTCTACATAATTGCCCAAGATGTCTTTGGTATTGAGTGAACACACAACGTATTTCATGGCATCCTTCTGTTTAGGTTGTGGCTGATACCAACATCAGTGCCATTGCTACCCAGCTGGAGAGCATGTCTGCGGGGTGCAACCTCAACTCTTCCTCTGAGCATCCTTCGGAAGATCCCGAGTAAGTTTGTACCTAGTCTGCATAGCTGAGGTGGATTTCTACCCACCGTGCAAGTGAAGAACCTAGGGTGGTGAAGGAGGTCTCTCCCATTGCTCGTCTCTCTAATTTTCCATCACTTTTAAAATGAAAACTATGACCTTCTCCAAGCTGATTATGGGATCGTGTCCATCTTCGCCTGGTGAGAGCAATTGCTTCAGTAAATAAGCACAAAATGGGTTTCCAAGCACTAGTTCTGGACATTTTTCAAAAAAACTTTACCTCCTTTCTTTTCTGATGTGTTTTCATGCTGACATGACAGTTCTGCCCTTGTCTGTTGGCTTCCTTGCCTGAACAGAGTTGTAATCGTAGCAATTTGAAATAATTTGTCATTGGCAGACTAAGGCAAGAGGTGTTAAAAAGCCTGGTATCGGAGAAAAATGTTTCAAAACACATCCCAGAACTCTCATTGTCTTTTGAATCTTTTTAGCTTTACAATTCGAAAAATTCTGATTAGAAAATTTTCTACCTACAGCCCCTCTCTATGGTGATGGAAGTTAGAGACCTAGCCCTCCCATGGCCATGCCTCATTCTCCATCGTGTGCTTCTTGGGGCAGCTTAGAGCATTTTCAAATTCATTTGATCTTCCTTTTGGTTCATTAGCTTCATTGTGTTCTTCATTTTCTTTCATTGATTCATTACATTTATTTTAAGAAGCTGAGATGCAAGTTGTTGCCCTGCCTCAGGGGTTTGGGGGTATAAAAGTTGAGTTATTTATGCTGCATCCTCTGGCCTCATGGTGCAAGATGCTGGTTTTATTGCCGCTCTCAAAGGAGAATAGCTCACTTCACAAAAGGAGTCGCGTTCTCTTTTCATATCAAAATAATAAGGAAGTTTGAATGTGAAAATACAATGCAGAATTTAGGAGGTGTATGCATTTTTTTCTTTTCTAAAGAAATGCCTGGATCTTAGTCATTGTAGGCTGCACCTTTATGTGGCTGGAAGATACCAAACAGCTTTTGCCCACAATAATTAGTTCTGAAAATGCAGAAAAGACTTTTTCGAATTTGAGATGGATATATAGCTGTGAGTGGTCTACATTCCACCAAAAATCTGCTCGATGTAGACACAGTAAAAGCCCCTGAAGAGCAGTTCAGACTCCACGTGATGCACCAAGCAAGGGGCTTTTTGGAGTCAGCCGCTGGGCTGTAGGCCACATATAGGATGTCAGAAAACAGCCCAAAGAGCCTGTGGTATTGCTGAGACTATAAACACGAGCGTTCCTGGCTGCACCCTGCTTATTAGACTTGTTCCTCTGAAGTCATCAAATAAAATGATGCTGTGAGGAGATCACGGCCGTCGCCACATACGCAGGCGAAAGATGACAGCGTGGCCGGGCAGAAAGCAAACTCTGCGTACGTGCAGCAGCTGCGGATGAGAGAAATCTCACCTCTGCGTCAGAGAAGTGCTCTTGTTGAGCTCTTTTAAAAAAATAAGGATTTTCAAAGCACAGAGCTGACGTACAGCGTTTGAACTGGGGGCTGCGAGGGAGGATTTCAGTGCAGGGGCAAGAAGCCGTGGTTTATGATACGAGAAACTTCTTGATGGCTAACCTTCTCTGTAAGTGTTCCTTCTGCATAAAGACCCAGGAGACAGACGTTGCTGTTCTAAGTGATATTTATTGTGTTTTCAGAGCACCTCAGCCTAAGATTATTACTTTGGAGAAAGGCTCTGATGGACTGGGATTTAGTATTGTAGGGGGTTATGGAAGTCCCCATGGAGACCTGCCCATTTATGTCAAGACTATATTTGCCAAGGTATCTCTTTTGTTGTTGTTTTCTCCCCTTTTCTGAATTATCTTTAAAAATAAACCTAAGATTTGGCTCAGATAATGTATTATGTAGTAGAAAGCAAAATGTACTGTCTAAGTACATTGATGTGAGTAAGTGGACCCAGAACTCACAGGTGGCTTCTGAGTTTATGTTTCATACGGCTGAAACAAGATACTTTAATCTCAGCAAAATTGTTCTGTGTACTTAGGAAACTCGTTTTTATACATTAAAATATTTATAAGGCAGTTTTTGAATCTGCAAATCTCCAAGAGCCTTCCAAGAGGTATGGAGGCATCACTTTTCCCACTGTACAGGAGGGGAGGCAGTTACAGAGATGCGGTATCTTAGTGTCTGGGCTTCAGCTGGAGAACCAGCAATAAGCCTTCTGTGCTCAGCTAGTCACCTCAATGAGAAGACCCACCCCCTTGCTAGAAAAGTGCTCAGCGTGGGCCACCAAGGTACGTCAGGCATGGCCACGTGAAGGGAGCTCTGGAAATGGGGGGGGAGGAAAAGGAAAACAATGAGAATTAGGGATACCTTCCATAAAGTAACTCTGAAGTCAGTCACACAGTTGCTTGTCCTGTCTCTCCTTGCTGTCACTTGTGTCAGCACTTCTGGCAGAGTGGGTGACGTAAGTAAGAAAACTTCATCTGAAGGTGGAGCAGAAGTTGTGTCTCATCTGCTCCTGTGATTCTGAGGCTCAGACCACAAATACCTGGTCTTTTTTACACCTTTCAGTTCTTAGCATGGGAAGATACTGTGTCTTTAATGCTTAGATTTGCAGGTTTCTAGGCATGAGCACAGCTGAGAAACCCTAAATTGAAGCTAGAATACACTGCAGTCACTGGTGGGGCCATGGAGCAGAAACGGACACTATGAGCCAACCCCTGGGCAGGACAGGGCTCAGGATTTAGATAAAAGAGCTGCACTGAGGCCTCCGGAGGAGAACACCCATTTCTAAAGCTCTCTGGGAGCTTCTCAGGACCTTCAGTGGAGCACAGCTCTGTCTGGGGCTTGGGGCTGTGCCCAGGCTGTCCTGCTGCATGAGCCTTGTGTCATAGAATCATAGACTGCATTGGGTTGGAAGGGACCTCTAAAGGCCATCTAGTCCAACCTCCCTACAATAAGCAGGGACACCTCTAACTGGATCAGGCTGCTCAGAGCCCCATCAAGCCTGACCTTGAATGTCTCCAAGGGAGTGTCTTCAAGAGCGTCCCTCTCCCTCCCCATATTTTAACCTGTTTCTCAGCACCGGATGCAGAGAACATTTAGATGCAAGCCTCTCCATAATCATAACAGCCAGAACCAGTCTTTACACCGCAGTTTTTACAGGGATGAGCCAATTTTCCTTTTCCTAGGGGTCTCTCCCCGCCAAGACCTCTCAGGGGTTGGGTACGCAGGGTTGAGCGCTGGGCAACGGTTCAAGCAGTCAGGGAGGCTTCAGCACTGTCATCTCCCATGTCCCTCACCCAGCTGCGGTGGGATTTCCAGCGCCGCATCCCTCCTCATTTCACCCAGCAGCGTGAGGAGAGGCGGGAGGGCTCGGGGCTCGCGGCCGCTAACGGATCGCTTTGCCGTTTGCAGGGGGCAGCTGCGGACGACGGCCGACTGAAGCGCGGCGATCAGATTCTGGCAGTGAACGGGGAAGCTTTGGAAGGTGTCACCCACGAGCAAGCTGTAGCCATTCTGAAGCGCCAGAAAGGAACTGTAACATTAACGGTGTTATCGTGAAGGCCATTGCGCTCGCGGAGATAAATACAATTATTTTAGAGCATCAGTAGAGCTATAATAATCCTGCTCAGCCCTGAGCGGGATGTAAAGCAAAGCCTGGCAAAAAATGAATCCGTTTTCACCCCGTCGCCAGAAAGGGTAGCGCGCGTCTCGAGCTTCATTTAGCCTTCCCCCGTCATCAGCCGTTCTCCCTGCCCTCCCCTGCGTCTGGTGGCTTTTGAGGTTTCTCTGGACAAGTTTAATTAAGAAGCTTCAAAGAATGATATCCATTTTATTTTATTTATCCATCGGTTTATCCCCACCAGTCTGAACCCCAGTTACAGCTGCTGAACCTGGAATCAGTTCGCACACAAAAGGGAATTGAAGATCGTCAGTTGATCTCATCTGATGAGCAGAAATAAATGCCGAGTGACTTGTCATCTCACTCATGATTTACTTATGCTAATTGTCCTTTCAAGTATGCCAGAAAACATTAGCAATGTAATTAAATTACCACTGTTCCAAATGATGAAATATCAAATTCTCCTCTGGGAAATTATTTGTGCTCGGCACAGTAAGTCTGATAGTCAAATGTGAACTTCTCGTGTTTATCTCTTTGGGTAGGTCTAGGGAAGTTAGTCAGAGGTAATTACTGTGATGTGTCAATTTGCAGCCTTTAGCATGAAAAATAAACGAGGGGAGAGGGAAATTTATTTTTTTAGGCATTTATAATGTTTGAGCCTTTTCAGATATTTAGGCAGCATGAACAGCAACAACGTATCTCATTCTATTCTAATTATTTTCTTAAAGACGAAGAAACGTGCTGATATACGCCAGGCACGTTGCGTACAAAGGCAGCTGTTGTGCCAAGTTGCAGCGCAATTGTTCATCCTGAAACTCTAATGAAGACAAAAAGTTAGCTCGGGCAGTGCGATCCTGTAATTCTAGTAGTGATGGTGAGCAGGCCCTCTGCACCTTGGCTTTGAGGCGAGATGAAGTTAATCCAAACCAGCAAACCGTTTTACCTTCCCAGGAGTCTCCCCAGGTCTGGGTAGTGCAGGAAGAGGCTTTTGTGGATCACAGAGGATGATGCTTCCTCTCCTGTGGCTGCTGGAGTTCCATTTTGGATAATGCCAAATCATTCCAGGCAGTGGTGAGATGATCGCTGCTGCAGCAGTTTAAGATGATGTCCTCCTGGGCCTGGCTCCTGTGCCCGACCTCCCCAGGGCAGAACATGCACCAGGGGGTTCCTCAGCCTCTCCAGCAACTTGAACAGCTCAGTCAAAGCCCCCGACTAATTTTTTTGGTTTAAGCTAAGCCAGGTGAGAGTGTCCTGAAGCCCACGAGAAGCCTTCCCAAGGCCTGTCCCACTCTCCACAGTGGAGGCAGGATGCACGAACGTTCAGCCCAAAGTGAGCGGCTTTGCTACGCGTCGCAGCCATTCCTGCGGTGATTATACAACTGTGGCCTTAGTGATTTAGCAAATGAATTTGGCAGGCAGATTAATGGCAATGCAAGTCGTTGTGGTTTAATCTTCCTATCCAGCGGAGCTGGAGGGTTTTAGAGGAAGCAGCCCAGTCTGATTTGGACCAGTTGGTGTAATTTATCATGATGATGTAGCTGGGAGAAATGAAAGGGGGCAGGGTTCAAAACGGGCTGCTCATTTTCTGTGAAAAACCCCTGGAATTAAATGGAAAGACGATACCAAATCTGTAGCAAAATAACAGAGTAGTGCAGGGTTTGCGTTAAAGGTACTGCTCTTCAGTAGGTTCTAGCTAGAGTGGGTGTTCCCCCAATTTTCCGTAGAAGAACCGGTACTGAATCAAGATGAAATATGCAGAAACGAGTGACCTGTGACTAGCCCTCACTGAAACGTTTTTCCTTACTTCCTTGAAAAGTTTTCTGTAGGTAATCCCAAAGTGCATTTAGCCTGCTGGAACCATTAGTGGGTATTCTGTTCACGGCGCCTGGAAGAGACTTCACGTTTTCAGTGGATTCCCACCGTACTCTTTGATTTGCCAAGCGAAGCGTTAGTGGAACCTTGACAGTAGATGCACGGGATTATGTCCAGGTTGAGCAAATTGGAGAACTCTGAACACACTGCTTTTGGTTGCAGAAGTATCCAAGGTGTGCAGAGGTTAAAGGCGGGTAGGAGAGACGTGAAGAGGCACCCTCAGAAACAGCGCATGGAATTTATGAACAAAATGTAATGATTCCTCTGATTATGTTTTTATAACCGTTGCGTTCCTACTTTAAGATGTTGCCACATTTAGTCTATGAAGTTTTACACGGCTATTTATTAGCCCATGATGCACATACTGTTCCGATGCATAAAGAATAGAATTTATGGGCTGAGGTATTTTGCACTTCTCATTGCTCCGAATGAGAGAGAACATTTTCTGCTTCTTGTAATTTGCACTTTGTGTTGAATATATTACTGCCAAAAATTATATTGCAACTAATTGATAAACCAGTGACCGTGCAGAGAAGCGTGTGCTGTATGTACAGGACCAAGTGAGATAATTAAATCTGCATTACGCTTGTCTGGGTTGAGGTGTTCTGGTTTGTTTAAAACTTTAGTTCTGTGCAAGGGAAAAAGCAATTAAACGTCCTGATTGTATGTTTATGTATATCGGTAAAAGGAGACATTTTATGACTTCAGAGATTCTAAATAAAGCTCGGTTATATAAGCAGTCGTGGATTTGTTTATTTTGTTGTTTTGTTTTAATTTAAGGCACTGCTTATTGCATGAGATGTTATCGTTTGCAGTTCCAAGCAGGGCTCGTGTTGCCCTTCTTGGAGAGCAGGAGCGGTGGTCACTGTAGGAGTGAGGGAAAGCTGTGGTGATGACCAGCCAAAGTTCTGCATCCAGGCAGCAGGATTGCTCCTGAGTGAGACAGTCCCAGGGAGCCAACCTGCGCATGTCTGCCTTCCATCAGAAAGCTCCAGCCACCCAGCTCTAGCCTGGTAAGTAGCTTTTAATCAGAGGAACACCAACAAAAACTCTCTGGTGAGTGACCAAGGACCTGGTGCACAGGCAGCAAAACCGAGGGGTGAAGATGAAGGTACTGAGTGATCGTTATTGTGCTAGGAAGAATCAAAATCAATGCCAAGGGATGCTTGCAAGAGGAGCGTTTATACCATAGGCATCTTGTAACCCTCCAGAGGTGCCACTCACCACCATTTCAACTCGTGCGTACCAGTGGGAAGGGTTCTCCTGCCTTGGTTTGAGAACTTGGCTGTCAGGGCCTTTTCTTTTAGAAGGGCAACGTGATGATCACAGCCCCTCCATCACCTAGAGAGACAGAATAACCAGCAGTTTGCAGTGACACCATCAAGAACATCCTTGGCATCTCTAGGAGCCATCTTAGGGCTGTTTGCATTTCTTGGCTAATTCTGCAAAGAAAAGGGCTGGTTGTACCTCTGTTTAGATGTCTTCCAAAGCCTGAGATCGAGATACTCTGAGTTTTGTGTCCTCCCCACCACATGAGCTTGCCAGGGAACAAAGTCTGTCCCGCATGATCCCTGCTGCCAAGCACTGAGCTTCAGAAGCACCAACCAGGTGCAACTCAAGACAGTGCTCGGGCAGCAACGTGAGATGTGGTGGTCAAGGGTGGGCTGATGTGGACATCAGGTCAGCCTGGAGGGATGAGGGGACTCTGTCACGTTGCACTGCTGCATCGGGAATCGCTGTAATGCCTCTAAATTCCCCGTAATTAATCAAATGACGATTACCACCCTGGAAGTATGACATGTAGAGAGCCTGCTGAGGTAACACGGTTGTGCTGAGATGGAGCAGTTAATGCACCTTCGCCTCAAAGAACTGGAATGAATTAATTTCACGTTACGCATTTACAAAACATTAGTTTTTACAGTTGTGCTGAGCATTGTAGATAATTCCATTACCATCTCTCTCCACAGTTTCACACTTGTACATCCGTAACATAGAGTATTTACGTCCTGGTTAAACACTGCCATGCTCATTGTTTCTCCTCTTAGCAGCAATGGACATTTTGTTCTCTAACACACATTCCTGTGATACCTGGACCTTTTAGGATGGCAGCAACTCCCAGAGATCCACGTTCTGCAGCATCCCAAACAGAAAAGGAACAAGGAGCACCTTGACTTTGCCTTCACCCTCGTCCAAGTGGGCTCCAAGGTCTCTGCTGCTTTCGCAGGTCTGGTGGGGTGGAAGCAGAGTTTATCCCTGATTCCTGCACAAAAAGGAAAAGAGGCAGTGGCAGCAGAAAAAAGTCTTTATTCTGACGGCGCGGCCCCACTGTAGGTGCTGTGCCTCTGTAACTGCTCGGTTAACATTAAAAATCACATTCTAATCAGTTGTACCAATGAAAACCATATTTACATGGGACTATTCTACTGTGCTTCCCGTACAGGATGCCCTGGGTGAGATGCAGACCTGCTGAGCTCAGCTTTTCCGTTCCCTCACGTGTCCTTTTCGCTCCAGAAATGACACGATGCTGGAGTTGCTTTTACCAGCTCGCCACGAGCTGCCACAAGGAGAAGGTGAGCCAAAAAAGAGGAGGTCCTCAAAGGTCTTTCTCTTAAAAATAATTCATGCTTTGGGGAGGGTTACTTGTTTGTGCTTTGAATGGGAATGGTCTCCTCCATCTCATAAAGCCCTTCATTGGCTTTTTTTTTCTTTTCTTCTTTTTTAACATGTTGCTGTGCTGTTATGATGGGCTATCTGTTGAAAATAAACCTAAGTGTAGAAGATGGGTTTCTCCTGGCACTCTGGGAGCTTGTTTAATGCAGGTTCTGGTTCTCCTCCCCCTCTGCTCAGCCCTAGTGAGACCACCTCTGGAGTATTGGGTCCAGTGCTGGGCTCCGCAGTTCAAGAGAGACAAGGAACTTCTGGAGAGAGTCCAGTGGAGGCTGCGAAGATGCTGAGGGGCCTGGAGCATCTCTGTGCCCAGGAAAGGCTGAGAGCCCTGGGGCTGTTGAGCCGGAGAAGAGAAGCCTTGCACAACCCATCACAGGGTTTAAGAGGGCTTGTGTTTTGAGGTGCTGGAGCATGTCCAAAGAAGAGCAACGAAGCTGGGCAAAGGTCTAGAGCACAAGTGTGGTGAGGAGCAGCTGAGGGACCTGGGGGTGTTGAGCCTGGCGAAAAGGAGGCAGGGGAGACCTTCTGGCTCTCAACATCTCCCTAAAAGGAGGTTAGGGCCAGGTGAGGTTGGTCTCTTCTCCCAAGTAATAAGCACTAGAGCAAGAGGAAATGGCCTCAAGTTGTACTGGGGAGGTTTAGGTTGGACATGAGGAAGAATGTCTTCCCCGCAAGAGCTTTGAAGGGCTGTGCCAGGCTGGGCAGGGCAGTGGTGGAGTCCCCATCCCTGGAGGGGTTTCCAAGCTGTGGAGATGTGCTGCTGAGGGACATGGGTTAGAAGTGCCCTGGCAGTGCTGGGTTAATGGTTGGACTTGATGATCTTAATGGTCTCCTCCAACCAAAACAATTCTATGATCTTGTGTATCCCCCAGCAGTGATGCTGCCAGCAAAGGCCTTCACTAGGGCTCAGCTTATGAGACTGGGTAGATTTGTGCACTGGAGGTGACTTTTTGCAGCACAGTCATGGCAAAAATCACTTCTCAGTATTGATGTTGTTTGCTCCAAGCTGCTTTTGGGCTTGAAGCAGCCTCTGCTACAGGTGGCATTAATAAAAAAATAATGAATTATATAAGATATATACAAAACCAATATCAAACTTCTCCAGAGTAGACTCAGTGGGAGATGGGACTGGGATTCAGGAGCTGGATTCAGGAATGCATGGATTAGGATTGAAGGCAGAAGAGACAGACTCCTCCTCAGACGTTGGCCATTGAAGAAGAGCTTGTACTTTGTGATTCCTCAGCTTTATACTGAATATGATGTTCTTGGAATGGAATCTCTTGTTGGCCAGGTTTGGGTCACCTATTCATCTGCTCCTTCCCATAGGTATGACCTTTTTATTTATGACCCTTGCACCTCACAGCACCTTGATGTGGTGCACAAGATTTAGCAGTGACCTTGGTCTGCACAGGAGCAAGTACAAGCAAGAACCTTTCTGCACACACCAACCCTTGGTAGTGCCTGTGAACACTGGGCATTTTTACTGCTGGAATCAGATGTTGTCTGTGAAAATACGCCGTTAACTTCAGAAAGTGCCACCACTTAGCAGAAACTGAGCTGAAACTTTAAAATCGTTGAACAGAGAATTGGTTCTGTTCTAGCTCAGACTAGAACATGGGGTTATGTGGCCTCTCGTCTTTGAATGATGCCTGGGTTTTGACAGTGTGTTGGCAGCTGAGCCCCATCTCCATGGCTTGAACTCACCCTGCCAGAGCTTTGAAATCCTCTCTCACCTTGCAGGGCCAAGAGCCTTTGCTTCATTTATCCTATTTCGTAGAATCACTGAATGGTTTGGCTTGGAAGGCACCTCAAAGATCATCTAGTTCCAACCCCCTGCCATGGCAGGGACACCTCCCACCAGACCAGGTTGCTCAAGGCCCCGTCCAACCCAGCCTTGAGGACCTCCAGAGATGGATCACTATCTCCATTCTCTCATCTTGCTGAAAATGGGACTAAAAATCCTTACATGGAAACGTCTGCCCTTGAAAACTTTGTATTCCCTATGAGCATTTTCAGCTACACAGAAATCACTTAGTACTTTTGTCACTCTTCTTTTCATATCCCACCTAGCAGCAGACGGTGACGCAGGGAATTCCCAAGCCCCTCGTACACAGCTGCCATCCGCTGATGGCTCCAGTGCTGACCCAGGAGGTGGCACCGGTGCTGGACCAGGATGGGGATGTGGCAAATCCTCACCAAATCCCTACAGCCAGCAGCCAAGGAGAGCTGCACAGGCCCCAGCCACCGCGGCTGCACCGGCTCCTGGTTTTGTGCTCCCACCACTTTTTCTGCAGAAATGGCACTAGATGGAGCAATTGACAAAATATTGTATTTCTGCTGCCTGCAGCCCAGGCTTGGTGGCCCTGCTGGAGGAGTTGTCCCATCCTCTCAGCCCAGACCTGGAAAGACAAGCTCCCAAACCTCAGATCTGGCTTTTTCCCCTGCAAATGGGTGGGTGCTGTGAAAAGGAGAAGCCACGTGGGTACTGCAATGAGCGACTTCTAGGAAATGAAAACCCAGCTGGTGATGCCTGCCCTCCATCCCCAGCAAAAGCAGGGCCGAGCAGACCCTCCATGCCAAGTCATGGTGATGGGACAGGGTGCCAGCTTGACCCCATGGATGCCAAAGTGGAGATGTTGTTGATGTTCCTGACACGCTGCCCCTGCAGTTCCTCATCCCCCTGCAACAAATAATCTGCCTTTGCCACCGAGACTGGTCGTTTCTTCTAAGAGTATTTAAATTCTGCTGATGGTCACTGAGCTGACACCATCCAAGCTGCTGATGGGGCAATTTCTGGGTGATAAACCAAGCGAGGTGGTGATTTTCTCTGCAACCCACATTGGAAAGACCAGAGGAGGAAAGAGAAAGCAGAATTTATTGTTTCATACCGCGTGCTTTGCCTCAGACCCAAAAAAGCCGCTGGTCATCAGCTTTGCCTCTCCCCCAGAGTTAAGCCTCAAGAAGCTTGTCCCAGCACCTAGTCATCACCCCAGGTGGGGTGGCAGTGGGTGGGAGCTGCCTGCAGATGTCTGAGGAGCTGAGCCAAGGCACGTCCCCACTGCCTGGGAGCAGCGCATTAATTTAATTAACCATGGCCACCAGTTGCACGGAGCTCTGTGTGCACATGGGGCTTGAGGTGGTCTGCTCGCTCCTTGCGCTTTGAATGTGGCCATGGCCCTGCTTTGGAGGCTGGTGGCTGTTTCTCACCCTGTTCTCATGCCCATGTCCCCACAGGACTCCTGGCCAGAAGGAGATGGGTCCTCCCCTACTCCACCAGCTGAGGATACCTGATATTTACAGCGCAATAAAGAATTCACCTTTAATAAACGTTAACTGCAACTTGTGAAGTAGCCTGGACAACGTTAGCAAGTTACTGCAGTTATTTCATCCCCTTTCCTGCTCTGTATGGTCTCAAGGCAATGCTGAGGAACCATCCACATCCCCACAGCAGGGCTGGAGCCTGCTTTGCCCATTGCTTTCGCAGCTGGAGACCTTCTCATGAGACCCAGGAGGTTCTCCCCACCCCGCAGAGGCAGGCATGAGCACAAGGCAGCCTTTTGTCCGCGCCTGCCAGATCACAGGGACCGCTCGTTTCGCCACTGATCGGGCATTTTCATTCCTCGCATATCTTGTGGCATGCCAAGTCACGATGTGGGGGTGGCCGTGGGGGTTGTCCTGCTCCAGGGGGGCACAGTTTGGCCACATTTCCATCTATTCCCCTCCGAAAATTTCTGGATATTACCTTCCAACTCTGGGTGCCCCCAGGGAGGCTTTGCTCCAGCCCCTTGGCAGCGTGCAAGTGGTGGGAGGAACAATTTGGGACCATTTGGTTTTTGGCAAAGAGGAGGGAAGGCGCCGGCTGTTTCTTTTGTGTGTTGTCTCTGGTGTGGGTATGGCCACTAAAACCACGCGCAGAAAGCAGCTGGCTGGGGTGAGAGGGTCTCAAGTGGTTCTGGCCAGGTCCAGTGCCAGCAAGGTTGGCCAGGGTACAGAGGAGAGCAGAGGGCAAAGTGGTGGAGGTGGCAGCCCCGGGGGTGCCGGGGGCTCCTCTCCCCTGGGGTCCATGTCCCAGTGCAGCCTCTGCATGGTCATGAGCCCGTGGGTATACATTTGCTTCAAAACAGTGTTTGCCATGGATCTGGTCTCCAGGCATGGGGCATGGAATCATAGACTTGGGTGGGAAGGGCCCTTTAAAGCTCATCTAGTCCAGCCCCCATGCAGTGAATAGAGACATCTTGAACTAGAGCAGGTTGCTCAGAGCCAGTCCAACCTCACCTGGAACGGTTCTAGGCATCCAGGCTCCGCTTCTCCCCAGGATGGACCTTGGGTAGAGTTGGCTGTTCCGCTGGTATCTCCTGTTTGCCACCACCATCCCCATTCTGCCACCAAAGCACTCATTGTCCAGCATCGTGCTCAGGCAACCCTGACATCCCTGGGGACACCCGACAGGCCCATGTGCATGTGGGTCAGGGGACAGCTGGGTGGCAGAGGGCTTTCTCTGAAGGTTAGCAGTAAATTAGAGGGAAAAAACAGAGGATCCCTGGGGGTCACCCTGTTTTCAGTCCCAGTATGGGTGCTGAGGGCTATGCAGAGCAACGTGGTTCCCCATGACCATGGAGGTGCTGCGGATGAGGCTATCAGTGTCCCTGCTCCCCTCTTTGTAGCAAAAGAAAGGGACACACTGGAAATGGCCATAAGGAGAGTGGAAAAATCGTGTTCAGCCAAGTTTCTCATTCTTTCCCTTCATAGCTAATCAGCTCCAAGATGGTGAGCCTGTAAAGATCATTAGATTAATTTAGTTCCTTTTGTCTCCATTTGCATTGTGCAGCGCTCGCACTGGGGATGTCTTTTTTCCTTGGCTATATTTAGTTTGATCTCTCCCGTGACACTGAAATATATAAATTAAGGCTGGCTCTTGAGCTCTTCGTGGCATTGAGGTCCCGCAGACCATTTTCTATCATTTTTTTCCTGCAATCTGATACTTCAACAGCGGGACGCTGGGCACGGGGAGATGCCAAGGGCAGCGTCAAACTGCCAGCGGTCCATGGGAGTGGAAGAGCTGCTCCAGGGCAGGGGGAGGTCACCTTGTGGGAGCTGCTTCTCCCTGGGGAGATGATTTGAGGGGGAAAGAGGAAATACAAGGCAAAGGAATGAAAATAAACATGGAGGGGATGTAGTTAAGCAGCCTGGGCTGCAGGGGTGGGAACATGAGGGAAAGGAGGATGTGGAGGGAGGCATGGGGGAAGGCAGAGGAGGCTGTGCTCCCTCGCTGCAGAGCTGCAACACAGCCCCAAAATAATGCGTCCTGTCCCCAAATCATACTGTGATGAGCTCGCTATCCCGAGGGATCCTACAGGCAGGAGGAGGCAGGCAATTCCCAAAGCCACCCTGATCCTTAGCAGAAAAAGCTCCCACATTTATTACATTGAAGCCAGAAAGTTCACCTCCCTCTGGGGAGCAGCGAGGGTCAGAGTGAAATTCCTCTCTGTAAATGCCGTTCCAGAGCTGTCGGGAAAAAAACTCAGTGGAAATTGTCACAAAGTGGTATTATGGCTCTTTTTGTTTGCAGCTGGGGCCTTTGGGCCCCTCACTCCAAGAAGAACATTGAGGGGCTGGAGCACATCCAAAGAAGAGCAACGAAGCTGGTAGAGGATCTAGAGCACAAGTGTGGTGAGGAGCAGCTGAGGGACCTGGGGGTGTTGAGCCTGGAGGAAAGGAGCCTCAGGGGAGACCTTCACGCTCTCCACTGAAAGAAGGTTAGAGCCAGGTGGGGTCAGTCTCTACTCCCAAGTAATAAGCAATGGGACAAGAAGAAAGGGCCTCAAATTGCATCGGGGAGGTTTAGGTTGGACATGAGGAAAAATGTCTTCCCTAAAAGGGTTGTCAAGGCCTGGAACAATCCCCCATTGCTGCAGGGCTTTAAAAGCCATGGAGCTGTGGTGCTGAGGGACACGGTTTAGTGGTGCCCTGGCAGTGCTGGGTTGATAGCTGGACTTGATGATCTTAAAGGTCCCTTCCAACATAAATGAATCTGATTCTATGGTGGCGATGCAACGGGTGCTTACTCTGGCTCTGGGTACTGGATGCTCGTGCTCAGCACCCAGGAACAAGAATCAGGGCAATTCCTGCAAATCCCACCCTGCCACGTCTGTGTGGTGAGCTGGGGCCTTGGGACTTCTCCAGGGGCAGGTTCACTCATCTGAAGAAACACCTCCAAAATGTCTGATTTATTGGTGTACATGTGTCTGCAGTCACCACGGGCTGAGGGTTGTCCTTCCTGGCCTGCTGCTGTTCAGGGTAGGTCTGTCAGTCTGCCTCACGCCAGGAGAGCACCGCAGTGATGGGGAGCCAACACAGGGAAAGGTTTCACTCGAGTTTATTTAGACATAAAGGAGGTAACTGCATTTTGAGTTACAAAAAAGGCAGATAGACATTTGAGATGATGAACACTTCTGACTGAAAACATGAAGACCGGAAAGAAAATGGAGCAGATGATGGCAGTTTTGGTGGAAAATAGAGGGCAGGGGCTGTCGGCCTCTCCCTGCGAGGCAGTTAATGGCATGAGGACAGGGCATCTTGGCAAGGGCTTTGCAATACAAGGGATGGGCAAAAGACAGCTCAAGAGAGGGTTTGTCACGATGTGAATTGACTTACAAGCAACCAAAGTAGTCCAGGGTTAATTTCTGCTTAGTTACAAAAATAGAAAAGTAATTAGCTAACTAGGGAGATTTGCTTTTAGAGACGGGAAGTAGATCTGTTATTATTGTGGCATACTGCTCAGCTGGTGATGGCATCCAGGTCCACCAAAGCCTATGGAGAACATCCACTGGGTCCTGAAGCAGAAGAGCCTCACGGAACAGCATTCTCTGGACATGTTCAAAAAAACCAAACAGATGTGGTGCTTCGGGATATGGTCTAGGGATTAGGGAGATGCTGGAAAGAAGGTTGGACTTGACAATCCTAGAGGTGTTTTCCAACGTAAATGATTCTATGATTCTAAAGATGTTTGGAAAAGTGGGGCCTGAGCCCTCCCTCCCTATCAGTGGCAGAGGGAATTTAAGAATAGAATTTAATACAACCTGCCCTGTGCATGATTTGAGCTTCTGCTGGACCAACCCTATGGATGCCCCGTGTGGGGAAGGCCCTGGTGCTGGGTGACTCCAGCATCTAAATCACATCATGGCTTTACACAGGAGTAGTTTGGGCATCTGAATGTTGAGCACAAGGGGAAGCGGACAGCAGATGCTTACCCAAAAGGCATCTGCCAGCAAAGCCACTCCACAAAACTCTTGGACAGTATTAATGGATCCTGGGATGGGAATTTGTTGTGATCTTCTCATGCCATGCTCAGGACAACCTGATCTGCCTTGCTATGCCTGAGCATCGCATGTGCGGATGCACGGTGCATGTCAATGGGCTGCGCTTCCCCGTTAGCTCAAACTTAATTAGAAAAAAACAAGAGCCATATGGTAATTCCAAATACAGGCAAAACAATGTCTGTGTGCTTGGGTCTGGCATACTCAAATATTTTCCTAGAGCATTAATTTTTAATTCTTACATCAGACCCACATAAGCAAACATAAATAGGATTTTATACTTTACATAATCCATCCAGCTTGTGTTTGTTGTTACATATACTGAGTAATCACTGCCTGCCACGACATACAGAAGAGCTAATAATAAATATTAGGACACAAACTTACAAGTTAAATGAGATACAGTTAAGTAGTCGATTAAAAGGCCAACCATAACCTAAGGTTACAAAAGACTAAGTATTGCTTTTCTAATGTGCTTTTCTCCTTCATTTCAGCCGCTCACCTGCCAAATCTACACTTGGAAGAGCGTATCGGAGTCATTTGTGGCCATGTGCATAGATGAGGGGGGTGTAAGTGGGCTTAATGAGGACAATTAGACACGGGGAACATATGCAGATAACTGACAGGCTTCATCCCCCTGTACGTATGGAAACCCGCAATATTTGCCCTGGCAGCCGAAGCGAACAGAAGTTACAAGAAGGAGCTGTTTGTTCCCCACTCCTGGTCCTGGTTTCTTCTCCCAACTCGGTCAAGCAGAGAGGGATGGGCTCTGCTCAGCATGGGCTTGCAGGAGCGCCGCGATGTCCCCATGGTCAGCGCGTTGGGCCAGCGACAGGGCCGAGTTACCATCCTGTGGGGAAGGAGAAGGTGAAGATGTTACCACCCTAATCCTTGCATCTCACCATGGCCATCCTCATAATCCACACAGCTCCATCCTCAACTAGCTCCACTTCTTGGCCTCATCACTGCTAAGAGAGGCTGTCTGCAACCTGCCCGTTGGCAATCAGTTTTCCTCCACTCTCCAGCAAGCAGTTGGCCAGGTCTACTCTCCTAAAAGTGGTCCCCTGCTTAGAAAGTGTACTTAAATTGTACTTCTTCACTTAAAAACCACCAGTCATAGAATCATAGACTGCTTTGGGTTGGAAGGGACCTTTCAAGGCCACCTCGTCCAACCCCCCCTGCACTGAGCAGGGACATCTGCAACTAGAGCAGGTTGCTCAGAGCCCCAGCCAACCTCACCTGCAGTGGTGCCAGGGATGGGGCAGCCACCACCTCTCTGGGCAACCTGCGCCAGGCTCTCACCACCCTCAGCATCAAAAATTTCCTCCTCTCTAGTCTAAATCTCCCTCTTTTAGTTTAAAACCATCACCCCTTGTCCTGTCCCAACAGGCCCTGCTCAAAAGACTGTTCCATCTTTCTTACAGGATTTGAGGACTGCTGCCTGTAAAGCCTGCCTCCATGAGATCTTTCCCTCCCTGGTGCACGAGGTTGCGTATGGGGCTCAGCACGGCACCGGAGCCTCACCTTGTCCATCAGTGTGACCTGGCAGCTGGGCTGGGCCAAGAGGAGCCTGACGATGTCAGTGTTGCCCTGACGGCAGGCCACCATCAGTGCCGTTGTCCCCTCCTCGTCCTGCAGGTTGACATCAGCCTGGCAGGAGAGCAGGGCTCGCACCATGTCATCCCGCTCGTGGCTGACCCCCAGCATCAAGGCAGTCTGGCCTCCCTGCAACCCAACAGGGACAGGCTGAACACCCCGTACCCACCGGCCTCGTTCAGACCGTTATATGTAATAATATTGAACGACATCATTACACATACATCATGAGACTGCATATTATTATTGCATAGTACACATACCACAATCAGTCATAGTATTATTAAATAACACTGGGAATTTCAGCAGGTATTGCAAGAGGTATCTGCTCACTTGCACCATGGCCATGTGGAAGGTCTTCACAGCAGCATGGCCAAGCCACCCGGCTCGCAGCTTCCCCCAAACATGAGTCCCTCTGGCCATCCTGGGCAGTTTAATTAGGGTCTAGACTACCTTTCACAGCTGTTTAGAAGAAGAGCTGGATGAGGGCACTGTCATCTCTGAGACCAACAAGAGTGACTCTTTGATTAACAACTGCTCGCCAGCAAACCTGACCCAGATCCCGTACCCCGAGGTCCACCCCACACCGCACCTCCTTGGTATCCCTTCTTCAGACTAACTTTTCAGCTCACACAAATTATTTTGCAAAATTTTCAGCCTTCCTTTTGTTCTTTTTCTCCAGCTCTCACATCCCTTCACAGGGAGCTGGTTGGTGGCCACGCTGCAATTTACCTGCAGTTGCTTTTGTAACTTTTGGGAAGAAGCAACTCCAACTTGATGTCTACCGCTGAGTCTCAGCCTGGCACTGCACATGCAGTGTAAGGAACCCGAATTATATTCTCCCCGAACCCAAAAATCTCTATGGGCACATGACGGTGCCACAGCCTGAACTGGCATCGCACAGTGATGGCCATAAATGAGGCTAGGAGCTCAGCAGGAGTCACACTTGGCTTTCAAAGAAACAGCAGAACTGTGAGGACGCACCTGGGCGGCTCGCAGGTTGACATCCCCTTCCTTCAGCAGCTTCATCACCACCTCCATGTCCTCGGCCGTCTCAGCGGTCGCCAGTGGGGTGAGCATCACGGCTGTGTAACCGGCGCGGTTCTGCAGGTCCAGGCAGCACACACCTGGCAGGAGACACACCACGGAGGGGAAGCAGTCGGCCCCATGAGGAATTGGCCAGAGGGAGCATGAAGCAAAGAGGGAGTTAGAAAATTTGTGGTGTCTTATATTCCCAGAAACATAGGGACAAGAAGAATTGGCCTCAAGTTGCACCAGAGGAGGTTGAGATGGGGTATTAGGAAAAATTTCTTTACTGAAAGAGTGGTCAAGCCCTGGAACAGGCTGCCCAGGGCAGTGGTGGAGTCCCCATCCCTGGAGGTGTTCAAAAAACATGTAGACGTGGCACTTCAGGACATGGTCTAGTGGTCATGGTAGTGCTGGGTTGATGATCTTAGAGGTCTCTTCCAACCTTAATGATTCTATGAAACAGGAGTTTCCATAATTATACAGCATTGAGATTTATCTGTGCGAAATATCTAATGTCTTGAGACCACAACATTAATGGGCCCTTGGTGCTATGCATTGTTACAGTTAATTACAATTGCTGAGGCCAACTCAAATAACTTTGAAGATCATAACAAAAAAAAACCACAACCCAGAGGGGCGGAATAATTAATGCCTTGGGCACACGCCAGTTGTGGAGCTGTGGGCTCTTTGCTTTGGCTCCTGCAGCAAGGGAGCAACCAACGGGTAGTGTAAATCCATCCCAGCTCCCTTTCACTCACTTTTCACCTCCAAGATCCTATTTCCAACTCCACCATGAGGAACATGCCGTGTCTAACGGGTGAGGGCTCAGGGCCAGCCTTACCCTGGGGACCTGGCTGCCTTGGGCACTTGGTGGC
Organism: Eurystomus gularis; assembly: GCA_013400335.1. NCBI lineage: Eukaryota > Metazoa > Chordata > Aves > Coraciiformes > Coraciidae > Eurystomus > Eurystomus gularis. The sequence goes on along the minus strand of VZZY01022075.1, from coordinate 394,182 downwards.
AGGAGAGGACAAACTGCTACGGCTTCAGCAACAATCAGGTTATAGACGTGTATGATAATCTGCCATTTCCCTAACATTCAACTGATTGTCTGGCCCATGAGGAAAGGCCAAAGAGCCTTTATTCTTTCAGAGCACATGTGCATTTCCCCCCCCTCCATACAAGCTCAGCTGAGGTTTTTCTTTCTTTTCAACATGAGCTGAAAGTTCAATAGTTGAACATGGAGTTTTTCTGCCAAGCTGGAGTGTTTGTCACACTCTCAGCAGCCTGATCCTCCTGCTCCAAACCATGATGTGGCATTAACTGCTCCAAGCAGCTGGGGGAGCCACCCCACCCCACCTGGACTGGGGCCATGAGAGATACCTCTTAGTGTCAGGGACCTTGGGCCATCCCTGCAGTCAGGTTACAAAGCTCTCAAGATGTGTTAGGGCACTAACAAGCCTTAATGTCCCTGAGGAGCCGCAGCTGGGACCCTGCCCACACCCATGGGCCCAGGGCTTAGCTATGGGAGAGGATGCTGGTCTTCAGATCAGCCATGTCTGCTGGGCCCCATGCTTGTCTCCTGGATGGACCTTGGACCCATTCTTGTCTACTGGATGGATCCTTTGCATGTAAGCTGTAATGGTACCCCGCTCCCCCTCTGTCCCACCTCCTTTTGCTCCTGGCTGGACACCCTGAGACGACCCTGGACCTTATTCACTGTTTGCCACATCTGGGACTGTTGACGGACCCCATTACCTGGCTGTGCACACGATGGTCATCCCCTGTGGGACCATGCACCATTGGCAGGAGCAACATAAAGTCACTTCCACACCCATAGGCCAACAAAAGCCATGGCTGAGCAGAGTGGCCGTTCCTACCTGTGTCCAGCAGGAGCTTTGCAATCGGGAAGTTGGAGTGGGAAACACTGTAGTGAAGAGCCGTGTTGCCATTCCTGTCAGCCAGGTTCACCACCATCGCCAGGAGCTGGGGCTGGATGGCCCCCAGCGCCTTGAGATATGCTGTGACCACCTCTGGGCTGGAAGACTTGCAGCTCGACACCCGGAACCACTCCTGGCAGACGGTGCTCAGGACGTGCCGCTGAAAACACCAAGGTCTCACCATTACTCCTGGGGTAGCCATCCTGCAAACCCACCACTGCCCCAGCTCCTTGCCCCACACCGCTGTGCTCTGGCATCACCCAGCTGGTATTTAGCGTGTGGTTTTGGGATTACTGCTGGAACTTAAGGGGGAAAGGAATTTCCTGTGGTAACTTGAATGAGTAAGCAGAGAAAGCCTTCATCTTCCTTTTTTTTTTTCCTTTTCCTTTCTTTTCAGCTATTCAAAAACCAACTCAGAGACCACTTCATCCCCCTCTCCTCACAAAGCTGTCCACAGCACGGTAAGGCACAGCCTGCAATGTGCCGTCAGGGTAACCTCCTCCGTTAAACCTAACAGAGAGCGGGAACCACGTCTGAAATGAGATTGAAAAGATTTGTACCAGATGCTTGTCGCTTGTGGTCCTGATTTCTGAGAGGTGCTTGCTGAGGAGCTGGCAGTCGGCAAGGAAATCTTCAGAAGGCTTGCATCTAAAGGGAAAATACTTCTGTAAATCCACCATGGGAGAGGACTTGCAGGAGGTACTGGAGCAGGAAGGAGAATGTGCACTTTAGCGCAGAATACGTTCAACGCTTATTTAAGTGCTTAACTTCAAGGACACAAGTTGTCCTATTGACTTGACACAGGTTTTAGGTACAAAGTTGAGCACTTATTTAAGTGGTGAAGTCCAGAGCTGTATGGTCAACTTCATCTGCTACAAAGAATCCTTAAAGTGGAAAAAAACCCCCAACTCTCTTATTTTTGACTCCACAAAGAATTTTACTGAGAAACTCCACAGGAGAGGGGAGAAATGAGCTAATTCTCACCGAATATGACTCACTCCATCTTTTCCACAGTCAAGTGTAGGGCCTGAATCAATCCCCATTAGATTCTGTAGTAACTCAAAAAATATTTCGCTCTTTAGAGCCTTTTCCTATGTCTTTCCCATGCCTTTCCACTGAGCAGATGAAGCCCTGACCCCAGCCCTGCAGGAGTGACTGAATGCAGAACCATGTGTCCTGTGGCTGCAGAAATATCATGGACAGCATGATCACTGTCTGGTTCGCTGGTTACCTGTCAGCCCTTTGCTGAGTGCAAGGTGCTGCTTCTGCTGATGTCTCCTGCAGATCACCATCCTCACATTTCTCCTGCGAGGAGGTCCCCGACGGAGCCCCCTCGCATTCACTTCCAGCTTCCACCTGCGTGGGCTCCAAATCACCAGTTCTCTCTGTCTCACTCTCCACATCCCCGTCTGATGGGCTGTCTTCACAACTTGTGTCTTCGCTTGAAGTAGTTTCGTAGCTATTTGAGGACACCACATATTATTCACTCCTTCCCCATCCACAACTGCAGGGCTTGACCAAGGCTCATTGAAGACACTCACTGACTCCAATGGGCCTTGGATGAAGCCCAGAGTGATATGCAAGTTAAAAGGTTAGAGCCACAGCCAAACCTGGGGTTAGTCTTTTTTTTTTTGGCTTCTTAAGCCAGCAGAAGGGTGATAGAAGCAGTTAAGTAGCAGCAGGCAAGGTTACTTCAGGGACTGCTCAGTTGTTTGGAGGGGTGTCCATCACACAAGCCCCAGAGTGGGCAGGCAAGGGCTGTGTGCCACCTCCCTGCTGGGAGCTGCCAGCACGCTGATGGGGAGCCATGAGGAACACAGACCCTGTGGCAAGGTGGGACAGGTGACATGTCAGCAGCCTTGAGGACTGGTGGACAAAAGCCATGCTTGCTGCGCCAGCACAGACCTGAGCCCACCATTCGAGCAGCCCCGCTACAGAGACCTCTCTTCTTGTTGTCCAAAAGTATTAAACAATAACATCTTCCACAAGACAGAACATTTCATTCTGAGGGATCCCAAAATTTTTCTCAAACCACTCGAGATTCCTCTACTCACTACAAGTTGTACCCATTTCAGTGACTATTGGTAGAAGAAGCTCTACACAACAAGAGTAACACCTGATGAACCCAACAGCAGCAGCCATCGAGCTGAGAAGCTGGAGAAGTGCCATGTCAGCAGAAACCAACATCCAAACTTGCACACATCACTGCACAGCGAAGGGCCAGTGAAACACATCCTGCCCTCCTCATCCCAGCACACGTTCTCCTCGGTAGAAGATGTGCCAGTGCTGCTCTTAGAGATGTGTCTACAGCACACGTTGGTGAATCTAGTTAGCTCAAAGGCCAAAGAGCACTAGGTATTGGATACACAGGGAACTGGCTGTTGGAGCACAACCTAAAATAAGAGTGTCCTTCACCCTGAGGTAATTCCTTATTTACTGAAATAGTCTTTTCTCAGGCCTTGAACCAACTTTTGTTGGCCACTGCTGGAGCACAGAGGTGGGTTAGTGGCAGCGTGCCCACACAGGCAATGCCGACCTCATCCAAAACCCACTGAAGTTAGTGGGAATCTTCCCACAGACCCAGCTGGGTTTCGGATGAAGCCCCTAAAGATAGGTGTGCAGAGAACGTCAGTCCCCGGGGTGTCCCTCACTGCGCTGAAACGCCAACATCTTTTCTACGGTTATCAGGGCCGGATTAAAGAAGGGAGAAGAGAGGCTCCATTTCAAATGGCCTTTTAATCAAGAGGTTTGGAGGGGGAAAGAGGGGGAAAAAAGAATAACTTCTTCAGCAATACAGAGGACATCACATGTTAGAAGGCAGTTTCATCTTCTGAACGGATGCTTACCCACCATTTACCCCAACAAACTGAAGATTCTTTTTGGTCCCATTGCCTCCTGCATGGAAACCATAACCTTTCTTTTTCATGATAGATTTAAGACTTGTGGTTGGAGAGATTTCTAGCAAAATACAAAATAATAGATTAATTAAGCAGATGTGCCATAATTATCAATGATTATTCCTAACCTCTAGCAGCAAACTACAAATCTTAACAGTAAGCATCTGACTTAGAATCACAGAATGGCTGGGGTTGGAAGGGACCTTCCAAGGCCATCTAGTCCACCCCCCCTGCAGTCAGCAGGGACATCTCTGGTACTTCATCTTCAGAGATTCTTTTTATGTCTTGCAAAACTACAGATGCACCTGGCCACAACCTGAACCTGCCCTGCTATGGGTCTCAAACATCTTCAAGTGACTGGGATTATAAAGGAAGCGACGGGGAATTATATATGTCTCCTATGAATATAAGTAGGTTTTACTTTTGTAATAATCTCTTCTTTTTTATAATAGTAATGTATTGGAAATCTCCTATATAAATCTCCTATAACAGTACATGGATGAGTCTTTCCTTCACACTTTGAGTAGTCTTGTTATGTATTGCTTATAACAGGTCACTTATCTATCTGCAAGGTCCCTCCAGCAGTGAACGGGCAGCCTTCAGTCTTAGCTCCTCATCTTCATATAAGCTAAAACTATCTGAGCTGGGTTTTTTCCCAGCCTAGCTGCTCAGTTAGCTAGAACTGGGTTTGGTTCTGGTGACCTCCATGCTGATTTACCCCAGCATGGCTCCCACGTTCTGGCAAATTGAGATGGCCAAACCAATCAAGAAAAATGGTTATTTGATGGAAGAGGCAAAAGTATGGCCACTTTTGGAAGCTGATCCTGCGTACAACTAAGCCACAGCTTGATCAGCTCCTACGTGGTTTTGTTTGCTTTTTAAATTTAAGATCACATCGTTTATGATGTGCAGAGATTTGCCTTTCTCATGGATGTTTAGGAGGAGCTATTTCTGATCTGACTGATACTAATTACACCACCGCACCACCCCGGCTCAACACTTGAAGGAATGGGAAGAGATTTGGCCCAGACACGTTGAAGCCTATGCCAGTATTATTTACCCAACTGTTGATAGTGTGTGTTCGAATTTTCCTTATCCGTGGGCCCTTGCGTGGAGTAGGCGGACAGCAAAGAGTTTAAGGAATTAACTAGTTGGTTCTGAATGGAGCTGAGCTTAGAGGCCGGCTGTTTAATAGCGCTTGCCAACTCAGGGTAGCCATGCTCCAAACACAGCCACTGCTCCTGCAAAAGCTCCTGGATTTTTTTTACGTATTGGCCGATGGGGTCCACAGCAGGGAGATCCTCATGGTCAGGGGGACCCTCCTCTTCCAGCCTGTCTTGAGGATTATCTTCTCCAGAGTCTGCCTTGTTTTCACCTGCGTTTGAGGCATTTCTCGTTCCTCGATAGCTTTCTGCAGTCACCGTGTGAGCAGCGAGACTCTGGGTATCGTAGTTATTCCTGTGATTTTGATTGTCATCACTGAGGTGCTCGTCAATCTTGAGTTGGGTGAAGCATGGTCCATGAAGTCCAGCTTCAGTGTCAGCTTCACCAAAATGTCCAGAGCTGGTGCAAGTGTCTGCCAGTCCCTGATCTCTCCGAGCACCCAGCTCCGTTGCCTGCGAGTTCGCGTTGTCTGCTCTCCAGATGCCGCATCCTATGGATTTGGTGGAGACTGGGATATTTACGTTGATGCCTTTATCATGGGCTTGCTTGGCCCCAGCTACCTGCGAGAGGTCGGTGTTCACGGCAGCATCACAGCACTGCAAAGCCCCACTGCTCCGTCTGGATGCCAGCGTGGCCTCTTTGGTGTTTTCCTGGCACAGCTTCTCTTCCAGCTGAGCTTTGGAGCTGGCCAGTAACTTGATGCTTTTCTCTTTCTCCTTGATCTCATGATCCTGCTGCTCCAGCACCGCCCTGATCTTCTCAAGCTCTTCCTTCTTCTTGTCCAGCTGCTCCTCCAGAGCAGCAATATACTGCTTCAGCGCAGCAACCCCGCCGGGCTCTCCAGCATCATCCAGCTGAGGACCACAGCTCTCCTTGTTCTCTCCAGCCTGGACGCTCCTCTCCTCAGCTTTCTTCAGCACGTTTGGAGCGATTTCACTCACACTTAACTCCCTTTCCCCAGGGTTCATGTTCTCCTCTACAAGCTGGAGGACAGCCAGTGAGGCTGGTTCACCCCCAGCCAAGGTGGAACAACCGCCGGCATCAGCGGCATCACCATCCTCACCTCCGCTCTCCATCACCACCTGCAGCTGAGACACAGGGGGATGCTGGCTCTGCCACAGGGGCTGCATCTGCCCCAGCCCTGGGCTGCCTCCACCGGAATGCTCCTTCTGCCCCAAGGAGACATCTTGCTCCAAGCCCATCTCCTGGGGGAGATTTAACACGACGCCGTTGGAGCTGGGTGAACGCAGCATGAGGCGAAACGTGCTTTCGGAGCCAGTCTGGTCGTGGCAGGGCTGGGGAGGTGGCCGGAGGGGCGAGGACACCCTTCCATCCCCTGCTGGGGGCTGCCCGGGCGGCAGTGCGGCCGGCATGCTGGAGGCTCGCAGCAGCTGTGGCCGCCCCAGCTCCACCTGCCGCCGCGTCTCCGCCAAAAGGGCTTTTCTTCGGTAACTCGGCTCATCGGCCACAGGAAGGGATGCCTCGTTGGGTAGGAGGGGACGGGGGGTCTCCTCTGCGTCCAGAGATGCCTTTCGCTGGGGGAAGGAGCAGGTCGCCGTCCAGCTCTTGCTAGGAGCAGCCGTGCATCCACGGGAGCCGTTCTCGGGCAGGCTGAAGTTTCGGGGCAGGGTGCTGAATTTTGGCTGCTTGGCTTTCCGGTGGATGTGAATCCTTCTGATGGTGTTCCCTTTCTCAATGTCATCCACGTACTTCAGGAAGTCCAGGTCCAAGTGAAAGCCATACGGTGTCTCCAGAGAGTACGGGAGGCCGCGGGGCTGCTCCCTCTCCCCGTCGGGTTTGGGTGGCTGGCTGTCTGCTGAAACAACCCCCCCCCAAAAAAAAAGAGATGATTGAATTTTGAAGACAACAACAACAACAAAACCCCCAAAGTATGTTTAGAGCAGTTGAAAATGTTACTGCTTTTTTCATCTCACCTTCAGGCAGGTGAGGGGCTGCAGCTCATCGTTGCAGAGGCTCATGGTAAAGCTGCACAGAGACACAGCAACATGTGGAAAAGAGCTGATCCAGCTTTCCAGAGGTGAACCAGGTAATTGTTGCACCAAGGAAGCTGAAAATTTGCTGAAATTGTGCCTCTAATTGGCAATTAAGCAAACAGCAGGTTTTGCAGGCAGAGCTACGTGTCTGAGTAAGTACAAAAAGCTGCCTGATGTATAATAAACCCAGCTCAAAAAAACAGAGGGTGGAACCAATCTGTGACAATTACATTTTTCAAGGCTTTTGGGTGGATTTTAACTTTCCGGTGGTGCAAGCAGCGCCATGCACGCCGAGCAGGAAAATCATTGCGTCGTTTCATTTGCAACCACCAGGTCACTAATTATTCCCGAACAACGATGAAGAGGGCAGCGGGGCAGAGGCTGGACACGGGCAGCACCATCCATGGGAAACACGTGCCTCCCAAGGCGACCGGCTGCACAGCACCAAGCACAGCTTTTAATTGAGGAAAATCGCCCCGAAATGCGTGGCGGCGTGTTTGCCCACCCGGCTGTCGCAGGCGAACGGCATGGCTCCAGCAGCGCAGCCCGAGGCTCCGGGTTTAAGACAACTTCATACAGTCAGATCCAGGCTGTGAGAATTCACAGTCCCCCCAAATTTCAGCCTTGAGGGGCTAAATAGTTAAACCCCTGCATCCCTGCTCGGTTTTCTTTATGCAGAAATCACACCGGTTTGGGCTGCTTCACACTGCTGAGCAAACCAGCTGTGCTCTGTGAGGATGAGGAGGAGTAGCTTGACCAGGAGAAACCAGGTTTTATGGCTGCTCCCTTTGCCTCCATCCTGGTGCAGAAGCTACGTGGGGACCAGGAGAATTTGGCACGGCTTTCAATGCTGCTCATGCCGGAGGACCACCGAGATGCAGCCGCCTTTCTGATGGGCAGCAGCACATGAAAGTCAGAGGAATGACAGAGGGAAAGCATCACAAGAGCAAAGCCTGGATGGTGGGAGCAGAGGAGATCTGTCCTGCCTTCACGCCGCAGAGGACAGGAGGACAAATACGTGCCGAGCTGAGAGCTGCGACCATGTTTTTGCTGCGGTTTAGGAAGTCTGCATAATACATGAAAGACGCATTTTTCATCTCCTGGCCCTACCACGCATCTATAGAAAGCAGGTTATTTACAGTATTTCTGGTAAGGAAATTACTTCAGGGGTCGGTTGGGGGTTTTTTTCAAGAAATAAATGAGCAACCAAACATCCCATAGCCTCCGTACCATCTGTCTTCTCCATGGTGGGGTCCAGTCGGGCTGTCAGTTAAACATCCTCTGATAAGCTAGGGCCGATGAGTTGCTTCACCCTTGGAAAAAAGAAACAGATAATTTTAATTTTAAAAAAAGCTCAATTACTTGAACTTAATCTCTCCTTAAAGCCAACCCCCCTCTACTTTCCCATGTTCTGCAGCCTGATTGTGTCTGCTAAGCATTTTCAAGCTGCTTAGATCAATAGCTCCTTTTCCAGCGGCAACAACTCATGCTTCACAGACACATCCCAGGTAGCTGGGGCTTATAAAACATCCCCTGCATCACAGATGGTTTTGACTGCAAACGAGGAAAGACAGACATTTAGGATCATTTCTGCTGGGCTTGAGATAGATGGCCCAGGGACTCTTCATTGACTCCTGTGAGCTGGATATACCCAACACAATATAACATCTCTGAGAACAGCAAGGGGCATAAACTATACACAGAAATGACTGATTGGTCATCTTTTTTTTTTTTTTTAAAATCCATAACAACCAAATATTCAAAATTTACGTTGAATCTTGTTCAAATGAAACCCATTATTTCAGAGCACACTCATATTGTTACAAAGAACCTTCACCAAATTGCACTAAAACACAAATTGCTTTCAAATCAAGGAAGGTCTTCAGGTGGAGATCTAACACAGCCTACATCGTGTACTTCACGTCCTTCCTGGTCTGTATTGCCCTCCAGCTCTTTCCCATCATATGGACATGGGGGAGACCCTCCCGGAATACAAGAGGAGATTTAGGCTGGGAACAACAAAGAAAGGACCTGGGTGAAGCTTCTCTCCCCCATGCCCTTTAGAAAGACACAGGGAGGAGGTAGCCAAAGGTGAAGGAGGTTGAGGCAGTTGGACATCATTGTAGGAGGCTTCCTGACCTGCATGAGAAGGACAAAATTGCTCAGAGTGAGAAGGTCTGCTTTTTAATTCCTGCTATGGCAGAAAAAACGGGAGTTTCTTGGAGGGTACATGGCTTGTTTAGGATTTTTCTTCAAGTACCTAATTTGGTTTCCGGTCCCACAGCAGCTTAGAAGTCCATCCCTGCTTCTCCAGTTCATCCCTGAGCTATGCAAGATTCTCAGGGATAGGACCAAGGAGCGCAAAGCCTATAGGCAGCTGGGGACACGGCCAGGACTATTTATTCCAGAATCCAGCTCACATTCATCTCATTGATCAAACTGTCAGAGGCTGAGTTCATTTTCTGCGTGTAGTATTTTGCCTGAGTGAGGGCTTCAGCACCTGGCCACGCTTCCAGAGCTCCTTAGGAAGGGCCTCCAGCCAGCCTTTACCCCTCACTTCTCCTAGCACCATACTTATCCAGCACTGGTCTTGTCCACCTTTCCATCTTCTCTTCTGCAGCTTTCACCAGCAGAACTATCTCTGGAAACCTCTAGCTCATTCACTGTCTCAAGAGAAGCTCTGTCCTGTTGGTCTTCTCCACTTTGCAGCTTCTAAATTCTCCTCTTATCACATGACTATTTTTGCATTGCTTAACCCATCTTTCTTCTTGTGGCAATGACAAGACACCTAGCTAAGCAGCACAGATAAGGATATACAGAGTATAGCCGTGCTGCCATTATTCTCTTCTAGAAGCACTCTCATGACATGGTTTAACTACAACAAAGACCAGTGGGAAACCAAGGCCAAATCCTGCTGTATCATTATCATAGGATGGATATTTTGAAAGATCAAAACCTTTTAAAGAAACTAGTTCTGTCATTCAGGTAGACAAGCTTATTGTCAAGGTTATAGCCCTGATGGAAAGTTTAGAGGGTCCCAACCCAAGGAGAACATCAAAACTCCCAAAAGCGCTTCCAGGGTTGGTATCTCCTTGATGCTTGTGCAGCCAGATGACAAGGTTGATGTCCAACCAACGCCATACAAGCTTCTGAAACACCTTGACCAGCAACCTCCTGATGTTCTTGCCAATTAACTGCACTTCTTCTGCAAAGGGCAATTCTTTCTGTCCCCTCCTGCCAATAAACAGCATGTGCCAAAGCCAACATTAACCTCTTTCTCAAATGTATTTTAAAATTTATTTTCCGATTACAGTCCATTATGGGGCACTTACAGGTCCCAGCTACAGCCCTACCAGCTACACTTCACTCCACTCTTCTAGGGCTTTTATTTAGGAGGGGGAGAAAAGCCAGTGAATAGGATGCTTTTTAACATCTAGATAATTACATCTAATCAGTTCATTTACGAGCTGGCTGGGTCCCAACTCTGCAGCCCAGATTGATACTACAACTTTCCTCTTTTGACTAATCTACTTCAAAATCGCCTCGTAAAAGGATGCTGAATGTACCCTACCAGCTTGCTGATGTTCTCCTGTACCCCCCGGGGCAGCTGAGGTGTGGGGCAGAGGGCTTTGAGCCAAAACTTGTGGCTCCTTGGACCCCAGAGCTGCTCTCTGATGCCTGTCATTAATAAAAATGAGATTAAAAAATGAAGCAATCCACCACAAGAAGCATACCCGTAGGCCCAGGGTCCATCCCACATCTTGGGGCAGGGCAGTACTTTCAGGTGGGTCTCCGTCCTGCTAATACCTGTTACTCCGACCCTCTGTCGGGTTCTATCTTTGCCGAGTGTTGAATAAAACTGAAGAACACTTATTTTCCCCTCCAGGCAGGCGACATCGCCACGTGCACAGCATCGCTGATTTTCACCTTTCCTACACAGAGAGGCCGTGGGGAGGATTAATCCAGACTTGAATTACGTTGCTTTTCTCAAGGCAGGAATAAATACATACAGAGATGGAAATCAAGAAGCCAAATATGTGAGAAGGCAACAGCGCAGAGTGAAGTGGCTTTATTCCCTGGGGCAGCCCGTTTGCAGGGACAATGTGCTGTCTTTTTAACTAGCTCTGTCTCAAACACTGGCTCTTCACAGCCACGTTTAACCCCTCTTTTGCTCTGTCCCACTTGCCAGGCAATGTCAGCACCTGCCCGCTCCCCCATCCACATCTGTTTAAAGAACAGATTAACTCAACCACAAAGACAAATACATATTAACTTCATTCTCCCACAGCATCTTGCCGGTCACCTTAAATGGGAAATATTTAACCCTGCACCTATAAATACAAAGATAATCCATCCCTGCTGAGCAGCACGTCAGCACAGTCTCATTAGCTGTAACACAACAGTTTTTGGAGCTCTGCTTGGCGTGTTCTCCTGCACTGCAGCAGTGGCTTCAGCACTTTGTGATGAAAGGAAAAGCTATCGTTAGAAAAGCATCTTTTCGTGTTACCTTCTCACACCCCCACCTACAAGCAAGCCCACCGGGGAGCAGAAGCTCTCGCCTCCCTCAAAAGCATCTTTTCCCGAGCCGAAAGCCGGCAGCGAAGGGTTCGGAGCAGCAAATCTGCCTTTTCCAGCTGTTAAAAAGTTGGCCCCCTGAGCAGTGACCTTGCTCGGAAAGCAAGTACAAGTTTAAAACCGAGAAGCACAAAAGAGGGCTTAGTTTCCTAACAGAGCAGCCCATCGATCTCGTATGACCTTTCCGAGGACAGCTCAAGCCCGCGGTATAAAATGAGTTACTTTTCGCAGCACAGTTTTCCATAAAACACAAAACCGCTACGCGCTGCTTGGGCTGTCAGCGGGCTGCCTCCCTTATCGGCAGAGATTATTGGCAAGACAGTCAATTATTAATGACACGGTTCTTATTGTACCTGGCGCTGCAGGCTGCAGCCGGAGCTCGCCCTCCGCATGCTGCACCCTCCCGGGCTGGACGCATTAGTTATTCTGCTGAGCACTTCGCCCAAGGAGACGCAAGCGGCTGCCGCGAGGAAGAGGAGGCATCTTTAGTAGGAGCTGCAGAAGGTCCCAATGTCCCTAATGAATCCCGCCGAAGCCCCGTCCCCACGCGCAGAGCAGACGCAGCCCCACGGCCCTTTACCCTGCTCCCCGCCGCGCTGGTCCCTCACGTCGCGCTCATCCATCCGTCGCGCCCGTCCATCCACCGTCCCCAGGAGCTGCTGAGCAGGACACGGTGACGGTGGCAACGCGGCCGTGCGTAACCGCGGCACAGGAGGAGGATGCCCGACCCTCCGTGCCGTGCCCTGGCCGCTGCGAGGACAGACAGACAGGCTCCTGTGGGTGCTGGTGAGGCTCTCCAAATTAAATGCTCCAGGGGTTAGCAATGCAAACTTCAAACCGGAGGCAGGGGTCAGCTGGCAGAGCAGCCACGGCGCGGTTCTGTGCGGCTCGGTGATGGGCAGAGTGCCCGTCCCAAGCCCCCGTTCCCACCGGGCATCCCGGATTGCTGCACACCCAGGCTGGCAGCAGGGAAAAGAACCCTCAGCCGCTGCACTGTACCTGCAACACCTTCATGCTTGCAAAGGCAGAGGGGTTCGGACACTGCCCGGCTCCCCACAGCCGGGCTGTGAACCCATTCCGGGGCTCAGGAAGAAAATCCTGAAAAGCAGCAGCATCCTAATGGGACCCAGCGGCTTTCACTGGGGACTCGCATCAAGAAGCAGCACCAGCATCCTCCCCATCGCTTAACAAGCAGCGCAACCAAAATGCTCATGTTAGCAGGGAAAAAACACGTTCCATTACTCCCTGCCTGCAGGACGGAGCTGCTGGCACTCCTGAATCCCTGCCCTCCCGCAGCTACTAAATGTGGCTTTAACAGGTTACGTTTGAAGAAAAGCAGAAAAGTTTTGCCTTTGCAGGAAGCGAAATAGCCGGGACGTGTAGAGAAACGGCAGCAGCTTGTCGTCCCAAGGCACGGATGGGTTAACTTCTCATACCCGAGGAATGAAAAATAACCCCCTCATTCCAGCAGCCGGTTAAACGCCGCCGTTCCCACTAAATGCCGCCTTTCCCACGCGGCTCCAGCATCCCACACCGTGCGGGGCCGTGACTCTTATGTTGCCAGCTTTCTGCTTTCACAAGCAATTACTGTGCCCAGGGTTCAAAACGAGCTTAAGAGCGCGTTGGCTCATTTAATGTTTACTCCAAATATTTTCTGTTGCGTTTTTTTTTTCTGGGTTAGTTATGCTCACGTGTCTTTTCCGAGCCTGTTCGTAGGGGTTTGTTGCCTGTGTTCTCTGTACGAAGCAGCACGGCGGGAAACAAGACGTACATCTTTCTACACGGCGCTGATTTTAAAGCTAGCCTAAAAGAATTGTTTTGTTTTCCCACAGGAAAGACTCAGCAGGAAGCTTTTCTTTGGAGCGTTTCCTTATTGCAATGACACTCATAAAACCTACAGTTTTTTCCCAGATGTAATCCCCGGAGGCCTGAAGAAGGTCTTCAAGTCTGTGCCCCCCTAACTAAACTTTTAATTAGGAACTATGAACGGATGGAGTAAAACCATTTAAATTACGCGCTGGTGCCTGACGGAGCTACGACTGGCTTCCATTAGCTTTGCCCAACAGGGCTGGCACGGGGTGGGAGACGGGGAAGAGTTTCACCTGGGCATGGCCTGAGATCATCCTGCAAGCATGAGGCCCGAGGTCACGGCCTAAAATTGCGGCTGCTTTACATTATACACCAGCTGTCGGGGGGATTTTGCTTTGCAGGCTGCTCCCACGGCTGATAGGAAACAGACGGCCACAAAACCGCTCAAAAAAACCATCCCGTCGGTCATCCCCGTCCCCACCATGGCCACCACTGCCTTCTTGGATGCTCACAGGGCTGGTGGGGAAAGCAGCCGCCTGCCTTCCTCTCCTCGGGCAGAATCACTGTGGGATGGCAGGTTTGGGGTTCCCCAGCTGCTCCCCGCTCCCCTCCACCGCACAGATGGACCCACGGACAGACGGCGCTCACCCACAGTACCCAAAGGGTTACGCCCAAACCTGCTCCATCCGGGCGGTCTGCTGGATTGCACAACAACCAGCCCAGCTATTATTGCAAGTGGACATACCAGGAATAAATATAGCCGCTCGGGGAATATTTGTTGTACGGATTTTTCAATTCTGTTTTCACTGCAAAGGAAGAAAAATAACCCACGTCCAGTCTGCTGGGGACGTCCACACGGGTGGGATCTCCGTTGCACGGCGGTGGGCTGTGATCGGCTGGCACAGGCACGGGAAGGAGTTTCCTTCCAGAAGGAAAAAAAAAGTTTGAAAGTTTTGTGGGATGAAATAAATAAGTAAGTAAATAAAAGCAGTTTGAAGTCCTGCTTTGCACTGCGAGAAGTTGTCATGAGGTTTTCCCAAACTGAGAGCAAATGAGGTTTCTGCTGTAAGAGATCTGCGTCCCACGAGCCCATCAGCCACCTGCCTGGGTGCACTGGACATCATGCAACCACCGCTGCCAGTGGCCCCGTGCCCCACGACATCCCTCAGAAACAGCAGCCTGGACTGGAGCTAGGCTGGTCCACATATCTTGTTGGGGAGCAGAAGGCACCTGAGCAGACCCACAATTCAAGTGGGGAGACCAGATGATGCCTGAACCCCATGAAGTCCACTGCTATAAACCCACTGGCATCCAGGAGAGCTGGCAAGCTGGACCCAGCGTGCACCCTGCACCCACACACAGCTAGGCAAGGTTCTCTCTGCTCTGGTGTTACCCAACAGCACGTGCTGAAGTGGAGCAGGGCTAGATCTGAGGATGCAAAACCAGTCATCATGTGGGGAGTGTGGAGGTGGCCGGGTAAAAGAGGTATGATGAGAAAAAGGACAAAAATCTTTAAACTTCTCTGAAAGCCAAACCCCGCATGGTCCAGATCATAGAATCATTGAATCACTTTGACTGGAAGAGACCTTTAAGGTCATCAAGTCCAACCGTTAACCCAGCACTGCCAGGTCACCACTAAACCATGTCCCTCAGCACCACATCTAGATGCCTGCTTAAAATTCACCCTCCATCTCAGTGGACAGCTTCAGCACATGGCTTATGGCAACGGGTACCCTGCAGAGCCTGAGCCAGCATTCTGTTGCAAAGCTGAAGCACATGTGGCTGCTGCCTGCCCGGGGCTTCTGGAGACAAGAGCTGGGAGCTGGAAGCAGCTTGTGAGCGCTCCAGAGGGACAAGCTCCTTCTGCAACCCATCAGCTCATGGCTGCACTGACGGAGAGGTTCAGGATGGCCTCCCACCGCTGTGCTCAGCCCTCACTAAACCATGTACACACATGAAACAGCGGAGGGGGCTGGAGACGGGGGCTGGAGATGGGGGCTGGAGATGGGGGCTGCAATAAATCATCCCTTGGCTGGGCGACAGGAGCACTGCTCACATGGAGAACATCCTGGAGGGGTGCGGAGCCTCACTGCTGTTTGAGAGAGCGGCGGGCTCGCGACAAACCGGAATAATTAACCCAGAGCCACTTAATAAAGAAGACGATCGCTTTCAGCCTAAGTGTGCAACCCTTGGCGGTGCTTAAACAGCCATTTCAGGCTTCTTTTCAAATGGCAGTAATAAAGTTTGTGTGGATACTGATTTTATTAAAGCTGCTTGCTGCTGTTTAATAAATGCCGTGAGCTTCCTGCCAGCGTTTCCATTAGAGACGGGTCAGGACGAGACCTGGAGGGATCAGATATCCAAACTCTTGCCCTCTTTTATGGCTCGCTGGGAGGGGAAAACAATCACATCCATCCCTTCCTTTGATAACCTCTTTTCCAACTGACCTTCAGCTCATTCCAGCCACAGTCCTGTAAAAGCTTTGGTCGATTCTCATGATTTTAAGCCGTGCCTTGAAAACTGTGGCGTTTTCCCTAGACTCTCCTTTCCCACAGGAGATCAGGAAAACCACCTGAAGCCATGAATCGAAAGCGCACAATCGTCAGAAGGAAGACAAAAATCTAAAGCGCCTCATTTCTCTTGTTTACTCTTTTTGCCTCAATCCCACAGGTCTCGGGGGAGGGGGAACCAATGAAGCCCTCCTTTGGCTTCTGGTTTCTTCCAAGCTGCTGTTTTCCATCTCCTTGACCTTGGGAGAGATCAAGTTTTGCTGCCATGATACCGAATAACTTCCATGTGGTCAAAGAAGCTGGCAGCAACTATATGACAATGGAGTTGCCCTTGGCTTGGTCAGGGCTTGGTTCATCACTGGGGCTCCTGCACTCATTCCGCTCAAGGACGAGAGCTTTGGCCCAAGCTGGGATGGAAACATCTTCCATTTCCTAAGGAAAAACAGAAACCTTTGGATCTTTTCGGAAGCTAGGAGTGGGGGGGAACCATCAAACCAAGGTGCTCCTGCTTGCTGGGAATGGCTCTCCACCTTGCTCTCGCTGGGCTGCTTGCTGAGACATGAGATGGACACGGCAGTGCAGGAAAGGAAGGGTGTTGTCCCATGTCTGATACTCTTGGTGCTTCCTGAGAGATGAAACACCAGTTTGTGGAACTGGAGAAACCCACCTTGGCTTCCTAAACCCACAAGCCTGATAAATGGCCAGAAAGAGCCTTTGTAGTCGTGAAAGCCAACTGGCAATCCAGTATCTGTCCTGTCTGACCCCAGTAAAGGTCACGTCATCCACACAGGTCCTCTCCCACTGAAAGTGGGACTCTCCAGCACTTTTAGGAAAGCCCTGCCTATTTGTCTCCTCTTCCCTGGGCAACCACTACAGTTCCAGTTCAAGACACAGGACCATTTTATACCGATTTCTGGTCTGAGCCAACAAGACTTGGATTGATCACATTTATGACAGGTTTAAAAATCTCTTCAAACAGCAAGAGTTATTTTTCAGGCCACCTGAAACCACTCTGCACATTGATTGGGACTGCAGAGGGGATGGACATGCCACCTTTCTCCTCACCAGTGATTTCCACATGGATGCTGGGAGTTGGGAGCCCTGCAGTTGTGTTTCCCACCTGCTCACCACGTTTATGGAGAAGGTTTAGGAAATGGGGGCTTTCCTCCAGTTCTTTGGCTAAGCTCAGGCCACACATTGCTGGTGTATTTTCAAGCTTTCTTACTTGCACCAAGACTCACGTTCAGCCCCGATGGACAGAGAAAATGGCCACAATGATGAATTTAAGATAATCACACTTGGAAGACATGAGCCTCCGCAGGCAGGTAGGCTTTTCACCGTACTTCACATTTCTCGCTCCACCAGATTGTCCATTTTGGCAGTATATTATCATAACAATGACAATAACTGCTATTTCATGTGCTGTTTAAACCCTGGGATGGGCAGGACTCGAGGCTTCCTGAGGCACAGTGCCTTCACTGTGAATTCCACCGAGGTCTAAAATAAATAGGGCTGAAGAAGGAGCTCTCTGCAGCTGGTTCCTTCCCACTGCTCTCCCCCAGCACTGGCAGTGTGCGAATGTGCACAGCTGGGGATTTCTGTCCTGATCCACGGGCTCCTTCATGACTTGAGCTGGGGTCAGGGCCTTATTGACCAAAATCTGCATCTCGCTGTGCTCGAGCAAGGCAGAGCCATGTAAACCCTGTCATACAGGGCACTGAATGGAAAATACAATAACTTTCCGTATTTACAAGGGCATGTAGTGATAGGACAAGGGGTAATGGCTTTGAACTGGAAGAGAGGACATTTAGATTAGATGTAAGGAAGAAATTCTTCATTATGGGGGTGGTGAGACCCTGGCACAGGTTGCCCAGGGAAGTTGTAGATGCCCCATCCCTGGAAGTGTTCAAGGCCAGGTTGGACGGGGCTTGGAGCAACCTGGTCTAGTGGGAGGTGTCCCTGCCATGGCAGGGGGGTGGAACTAGATGATCTTTAAGGTCCCTTCCAACCCAAACCATTCTATGATTGTATGATTACTTTCTTCTCTAAGAAATAGGGCCACATTCATCTCTGCTGCTGCTCCCAAATCTTCCTTGAAAAGACCCAAGATTTGATGCATAACACGCGGTGATAAAAATGAAACTTTCAAAATATTTGGCAGCTCTAAAACCACAAGGGGAGGGACCTGAATTGGCAACGAGCTTATGAATGAGCTTGTATTCATCTGACGCCGGCCATCTCACAGAGTCTCAGAACTGCTCCTGATGTGAAGGATGTTTGGAGACCGAACCCCACCCCTCCCAAAATGCGCCCACACCACAGGACGCAGAGGCTGTTTGATGGGAAACAACATCACACTCCTGCTCAGCAGCAAATAAATATGAGGGGCGTTATTTCTGTTAGCTGAGGACGAAGGGAGGCTTTGTGACACCGAACTGGATGGCTCCTGCGGGAACAGGGCAGCCCCAGCATTGCACGAGGGGGATGATTTCTCTGCCTGGGAGACAAAAACCTTCTCCATAAGCAGATTTTCTGGAAAGGAGCTGAACCTGTCCCTGGTTTTCCTATTCATGAGTGGTTTGGAATCTGCACTGGGAGACTGACAGCACCCACAGCAACGACAGGCTTCTCCCCACATCTTATCTTCCAGTTCCAGCATTATTTTAACAAATCTGTTAACTGATCCCTCCTCAACCACAGATTCCCTGGCCAGGTCACTGTTCATCAGACTGGCTGTCATTTCAGCAGATATATTTATTTTTTAAATACTACGGGATCACAGAATCATAGACTTGTCTAGACTGGAAAAGACCTTCAAGATCATCAAGTCCAATCATTAACCTAACACTGACACGTCCTTGACTAAACCACATCCCTAAGTATTATGTCTTTTCAATACCTCCAGGGATGGGGACTCCACCACTGCCCTGGGCAACCCGTTCCAATGCCTCATAACCCTTTCAGTAAAGAAATTCTACCTAATATCCAATCTAAACTTCCCTTGGCGCATTTCCTCCTGTCCTACAGTCAAAGCTACAAATAATCAGCCACAAACCTGAGGCTATGGGCTCCCATCACTCATTTACCATTTGGGGAATCATTTAAAAGATCAGCTTTTTCCATTCACTCCACCTAAATCAAACACAAAACACCAGGAAGACCATGAAACGGGTATGAAGAGAAACACTGATAGTTTTTGCAGTGCTCCCCTTCTCTCTGCCCATCGCTGCAATCACTATCCTCACCCCACACACTCAATATTTTCAGGTACTCAGCGCCTTCATTTGGGCCATGCAGCTAAAATATTTACTTTCTGGTTTAGCCTCTGGACAAAGGAAACCCTTCCCAGCGGAGTCACATCCCATAACTGTGAGGAAAATGAGGTAACCCTGCACAGTACAGTCCCACTTCCACCTCTGGATGGTGAACATCACACCCAAAGCATCCAGACCACGACTGTCTCCGTCCCAAACTTACTTGGACTTGCCCTAATATCCATCCAACCCACTTTCTACCATTACGGATCCTCCTGTGGACCACCCAGCCTCTTCTACACAGACCTCAGGCTACGGCCAACGCCAGTGCTCCCCGTTCACACTCACTCTGACTTCTCCCAGAGCAGAGCCGGAGCCAGAACCCGGTGTGTCTTTGCTCTAGGCCTACAAGAAATCACAAGCCGAACGGCGGGAGCTGACGAAAGCGCTTGCACGGGTCACGCCTGGTCCCGGCAGAGTTGGGCTGCTCAGAAATGCCCTGGCAGCGGTCGAGGAAAGGCGATGCTGCCTGCGAGGGAGAGGCACTGCCCGTCCCTCTGCTCGCTGCCAAACCCGCGCCTGGAGCAGCCCCTCTCTTGGCCCCTCGAGGATGCAGAAATCTGGAGCTCAGCCTGGTCCCGCTCTGCAGCCGGAGCAGACCTGCGGCCGAGCCCTGAGCGACATGCGGCTCAGGGAACCGGAGAACGAACTTCGCTAGAGATAGAAATGAGTTACGGCACCAAGAGTTTGTGTCCGGATGGCTGGAAATATGGCAAGGAAATGGGGAGAGGCTGGAGGCAGGCGCTGGCGACCATGCTTGGCTGTGGAGGCTGGGCTGGGGCTCGTCTAAACCACATCTTCACAGCTGGGGAGGGTTTTCGGTTGGGCTTTGAGGCTAAATGCAACTCTGGGATCCCGGTGACTTCTGCTGCATTGCCTGGTGCCTGGGGGCCCTTCCCAGCCCTCACACGGTGACATCTGGGGGTCCCACCAGCGCTTGGAGCCTCCCTGCCCTCTCCCCACCGCCCAGCCACGCTCTGAGCCTCCATCCCGCACCCAAGGGCAGGCTGGAAACGCTGCTGTCCTGAGTGGATCAGGGCTGTTTCCACCCCAAAGCAGCCACTCGAGGGGCCAGGCACCCCTGAGCACCCCCAAGAGCACCCTTCAGAGTGCTCTTAGGTACCCCCAGAGCACACTCTGGAGCATCTCTGCGCACTTCTAGAGCATCCCCCGGTGCACCCCTGGAGGCACCCCCCGAGCATCCTCCGGCGCACCCCTGGAGCAGTCTTTACAGTCTTTGAGGCACTCCCCGAGCACCCTCCAGCACCCCCTGAGCATCCACAGGCGCACCCCCAAAGCCCCGCAGCACCCCCCGCGCACTCTCTGGAGCAACCCCCGGAGCAGGGAGGGGGGGGTCTCTGAA